>JH153502.1:30430-58109 GCA_000226015.1 Mnemiopsis leidyi | reverse complement strand
GTCGGTAAAACGTCATGATTGACGAATTTCTCAGGCCTAGCATGTTAATTAGTTAACAAGGTAAATCAAGGTGAAATTGATTGGTTCTTAGTTGTCGGTCAGCCGTCATTCGGCTGAGTCGACCGAAGAAGATTGCATAGGCAAATGCCCTTAGCGCACTCCTCTAGGATTGGCGGATCTGGGAATCGAACCCCCGATCTTCTGCATGGAAAGTCGGGGTAGATACCACTACACCACAAACCCATGTTGGATAGGATAACATTTGCAGTATAAAAGAACAATGGAAAAATGATTTGAAATTGCTATTTCAGTCTTGGATTAAGTTGCAATAACCTTAGAATCATTGTCACTGTCAGTATCTAACCTGTGTGAAAGCTTTGAATTTCTTGACCTCTTTCTTTGCAATGAGGTCGTTAATGATCTCCCTAATCCTTACCTCCTCGTCGTACCTTACCAACATTATACTTGACATGATCGTGTCCATGTCCCCTGAATGTTTTGTGTGAAAAATTTGATTAAGGATTTGGACTTGTCATGTTAGTAGCAGTATTAAGATTAATAGGTGATTAGCAGAGGCGATAACCTAGCTCTGGCAAGTCCTATGAAACATGTGAAACATGTAAAAGAATGAAACATGTGACTAAATACGATCAGCAGATCATAAGTTTAGCGAAAAAATCACAAAAACGATACTACACCTTTGGACTCGTTGTAATACTTCTTCACATCGCTTCGCTCTTCCTCACTACCCTTGTAGCTCTCCTCAAACTTGACGATATCTTCCAGCGTTACTTTCCTGAACAACTCCCTCCAGTAGCTCGACCAGTCATCAGACGTCCGGTTCTAGGAGGGAGGGGGACTTTTAGATACCTTAGTTTAGACTTTAGTCTAGATGTACATTTAATAGTGCAAACAGGATTGTAGTTGGAGTGACAGAATGAGTGCGGAGTGGCGGATATTGACGACCGACGGACAAAAAAACACAGGAGTCCCCACCTCTAGAGAAAAGACAAACAAACAGACCAACAAAAAAAGGAAAAAAACAGATGGACAGAAGAGAAAGGCAGTCCATTAGACAAACAGATAAAAAACAGACAAACAAACAAACAACTGAAATCAGATAGACAAGCAAACAGACCCACTTACAGGAAGACTGTCGTCCTGACTGATAGTACCGTCCTGGTCATACTCCGCTCTCCTGGCTGTGTCTGACAGAAGTGTGTAGATCTGATGTAGGTACTGGAACTTTACTGTGAAGTTCTCCTTGTCCTCCTGCTGTCTGTCTGGGTGCAGCTGGGGGTCGTTTTGTTATTGTAAAATGTAGAAATTTAATTGGATAATAGGGAGCAGTTTATTATTTAAGTAATACACTCAGCTACTTGGTTTAATCGACTCTTCACTGTGCTGAGGTTAATAGTAAATCCAATTATTACTTCATTCTTTGCATTTGAAAATCTATCCTTTTTGAACATTCGGTTTTAAAACGTATCGATTAATTTCGGCTGAGGAGATTTACAAACGAACATTAAACGAAGGAACCATATTTACCTCTAATGATTTTTTATGGTATGCTTTTTTGATGAGACTAGCTGAACATGTTTTTTCAACTCCAAGAATTTCATACAAGTCTGAAGTGCCAAATGTTGCAAGAAGATCCTTTTCGTCCATTTCTACGAAATATAATCTCTATAAAATAACATTTATAAAAGTTAAGGATGAGGATAAGGTCGTGAAGAATTTATAAGCTTGTGTTTAACATGACATCCAATTTCAATTTAAAAGGTTTTACCGTTAAATTAATTCAGAATTGATGAGCCAATAACAACTTCTCATTTTTAAGTAATACGTCAAAAATCATCGAATATAAAAATAAATTAGATTTAGAGCAACTCTCACACTTACGAAAATAAACTGATTTAAAACTATAACAAGATATCGCACAATCTAGGGGATGCAGGTAACTTTGACAAACACAAATTTAATAAACTTGAATTTATTTTGAAAGCACTATCCCCCATAAAAAATGTTAAATTTAGAAGACTTAACGAAATTCATCTCGGTCCTCGGTTCCCCCGAAATTCATGGTATTCATTAAAATGTGCTCCATTTAAGTTGATAGAACGTTCTAGGCAGATATCAATCAAGCATTTAAAGATCAAACTATAACAAAACATAAACATTGATAAAGAATTTATTCATAAGCAAACAAAACCAAAAAGCGCCAGCGCCAAAATAGAATTATCTGAAATCTATTATTTATTTGCAACGTCAAGGCTAGAAAACACTACCCAAAACATTAAGATCATACTTTTCGCCTTCCCTCAATACCAAAGTAGATGAAGAGGAGAATGCTAAACATGATGATGAGTAGAGTCTGGCTGTAGAGGATGTAGAGGAACTTGGGGTGGAGGTCACCCTCTTCGTACCACAGAGCCTAGAATGCGGAGATGTCATGGACAAACACAAGAGATAGTTGTGGAACAAAAGGCATCTCTTTGAAGATAAAATCGACGATACAAACTTTAAACGCAATATTCAAAAGGTACGCCGTACAACCTAGAATCAAGATTCAAAACTAAATAACAATTTGAATTTAGTCAGACTAAGATACAGGATATATAGTACATATCCCGAAACTTAGTCTGATATTATAAACTGACATGGTCAAGGTATCTCCTTCTACCTACCAGTATAAAAGTAGTTATAGTGAGGCCTATAACAGTAAGACTCATAAAGACATGCAGTCCGATATCATGGTTAGTTCCCACGGTACATGCAACAATGAGCGTAGTCACTGCGGAATGACAGCGGTTTATCAAACTTATTCAAACTGCTTTGTTTTCCTCATTATACCCAACTTGTGAACTTAAAAAAGGATGACTCCGACAAGTTAAAAATTACTTTTAGGATAAAATTAGATTCTGGTACAAAAATAAATACTCTCAAAACCGTTATGATGAGATCTATGTGAAAGTTAGCGGAATACTAACCAGCTAATACAAGGGTGAATATAGCTAGCGCCCACTGAAGATACCTCGTCTGAAAACCGTTAAAGTTTGAAACTATTGGCAATCGACAGCTTTAAAGTCATCGTAAGCAGTCAAACGATCATAAAATAGAACGAGCAGAAATATTCCTATAAAACAGCTGTCTTCCATTAAAGCGAAAAAAATGATAAACAATTTTCCAACCTGAGGGTTGGTCTCCCCAAAAAGAGGAGCGCTGATGTTACTGCTGATGCTATCCCGGATTCCCACATCGTCCCTCAAACTATCTGTTTCTCCGTACATGTCAGTTCTGCGCCATGTGGGAGGAGGAAGAGGGCTAGAGCGGGATGTACATCGCTATTTTAACAGGAACTGGATTAGTGGGGTGGTTCGTGGTGTTGTGGGGTTTAACCGGGAAAAGTGACAAGATTATTTTGTAGGGATGAGGTAAGCGATAATATTTTAAGTGACTGCAGTAGTTGAATAATTATCATAAATGCAGAGACGATTGAAGTTCGTGATATAACTTTATAATCAATAAATTAGATCGTCCGAAAACAGTATTCTATTTTAGTATAGTAAATCCGGTTTCTAAAAATTTCACATCAAGTTTATCATGTCAAAATAGTAAATTTTCAAATTCAGTTCAAATTTCTGCTCAGGTGATACTAGTTACAGCAAGAAATAAAGCTCAAGCACAAGCCACGGCACAGCGACACTCATACCAAAATATCTGGCCAGCAAAGCAGAGTGTATACAAACTGACAGCAACTCACACACATACACATACAGAACCTACTAATCTAGTCAGCAAAGCAGAGTGCCAGTGTGATGGAGGACAATGTAAGATACAATGGTATTTGTAATATGCACCACACAATACCAACACGTGTTCACGCGACACAAATCTAGTCAATAGTGTCTCAAGTAATCTCTTTTGTGTTGTCAGTAAGCTTTACAGCGGAGGTAACATTGTGTATTTGTAAGATAAACCCATTCAATAAATTAGAGAAAATGTGTCCTTCCCGGTAAAAGATAAAATTCGACTCGTGCAACAAATAGGAAAAATAGACGGCCCAGTAAAAACGTTAACCCTAAAATGAAGTCCTGACTGGAGAAAATACCAAAATACTGACGTCCGCCCCTGTGACGCCGCCATATGTAAACTTCTTACAAGGCAACACCTCTTGTACAGAAAAGTAATCAGAGAAGAAGTCAGAAAGTTCCTCCACTGTCCAGTTTACAGAGGCTAACACAAACTTTCCTGTTTCGGGATTAACCTGGGAAAGTCAGACTGTGTAGTAGGGTGCGAAAATATCAACTTAAATCATGGTCAAGGTGAGAAAATATCAACTAATTTCTCTATTTCAATTGTTAAATTGGCCATTTTCTCCATTTTGTATTTGAAGAAATTATTTGTCAGGAAACAACTTTAAAAACAAGTCAAATAGAATAATTGTTAATAGTTGGTTAAAACAAGTCAAATAGAATAATTGGTAATAGTTGGTTAAAACGTTGCAGTTTTAAAGTGTATCTACCCGGCGTACCGAATTTAAAATTTTAAAATATAAGTATAACAATATCAAGATAAGAATATACCAATAAGAATATACCTATAACAATATAAGTACAACAATATAAATATAACAATATACCTATAACAATATACCTATAACAATATACAGTATAACAATATAAGTATAACAATAAAGATATAACAATATAAATATAACAATATAAATATAACAATAAAGATATAACAATATAAGTAAAACTTACCATTGAATGTATACGTTGTTTGTATGTGATAAGAATATACCAATAAGAATATACCTATAACAATATAAGTACAACAATATCAAAATAAGAATATACCTATAACAATATACCTATAACAATATACGGTATAACAATATAAGTATAACAATAAAGATATAACAATATAAATATAACAATATAAATATAACAATAAAGATATAACAATATAAGTAAAACTTACCATTGAATGTATACGTTGTTTGTATGTGACTCTGTCAGTGGCAGAAGTGCTTGCTAAGCTTATAGCATCGTATGTACCTGTATGCAATAGGATTAGGCGTAATGTGTTTCATGCAAAAGAAATCGAATATACCCTAAAATGTACCTTAACCGTCGCTGGCCAAATAAGATCCCTCGGCTTCTGTAATTGGCCGCTTTGATTGTTATAACATGGCTGTTGGAGACATCGATGTAAAAAAGTGTAAGATAAATAAAAAGAATACCATATACGGTATATGATATACCATACCTTGTCCATACCTTGTCCTGCCCAAACCCTAACCGGAACCCTAACCGTAACCCTAACCGTAACTCTAACCCTTACCCTTACCCCAACCCTAAGGCCTAACCCTAACCCTTACCCTAATAAAGTTGTCTTTGTGAAGAAGGACGTCACTGGGACAAAATCTGCGTTAAAGTGCTCTGAGACACGATGTTCTGGGGCAGGACGTCAGCCACCATATACCATTGACCATGTCATTTACCATAAACAATATACGAATTATAATATACCTACCTTTAAAAAGGTGTACACATTCATCATTATGGTGCAGGTGCACTTTAACGCCAGACTTGGAGATTTTATCAGGGTCAATTCAAGATCTCCTCACCTACACAGAACACAAACTACCTCAGGAACCTGCATTTACCTTTATCGATACAGATGTCGTGTCTCTCTCCAGAGGGAGGAGAATTGATGATGTCCTGACAGAGAAACTTTACAGTGGGGTAGTCCGAGTTGATCGTCTCCGCAAGCTTTATCGATGAAGCTGAGTAATCGATTCCTAGAAGTAAACCTGATATTAAAATAAAAAACGAAGGTGATATGAACGGTATAATGAAGATTTGATCAGTGGCGAATGCCAAATTTGATAAGAAACATTTCTAAACTAGGCCTGTAATCTTGGCTAGCTATGTTATTGTTTCATATATTCATATACTATGGTTTAATTTTGACTTTCATGATTTTATTTAATATTTGTTTAATGTAGCTTTGCTGATCATCAACCAACCAGTAAGATTAGAGAAACCCTCTTCGGCTAGGAGCGACAAGATATGTCCGTTACCTGTACCTGGAAATAAGTCAGAATTTTTGATCGATTCATTCCAAGAAAGGGCGGATATCAGCCCTATAGGTTTAAATAATTTGTCTAACTGAACCAACGGGAGTTTGAATCTCATGTTAAGTTAAGTAGTATCGATTTCAGGGTATTAAAGAGCGCATTTACAAGAAATTTAACGACAGCTATAACCAACAGGATAGATTAATAGGTACATCACGTTTCACCTACCTATATCAGCAAGAGAGCTGTCAGGATCCACGTTTTCTACCAACCAATCTACAAGCTTCTGCTCTGTTCTCTCTCCGAACCAAATCTCTCCTGAAGGCTTACTCGATCAGATCTTGGGGATATTGAATATATCGCAGCTGAACTGTTAAGTCTTTATCACTTAGCTTTCAGAGCAGATAAGGCGCTAATTTCAAGATTTAAGATCATATAACTGCAAGCAGGGAGGGTTTTTGCTAAATAAGTGTGTACATTGGATTGAGTAAAAATTTTAGTGAATTAAGCTCAGCTTATAAGACTAATTTCTTTGCAGTTCATGGTGCTGGTCAAATGATCGGAGGTTCGCCCTAACTTGATTTCAAGTCAAAGACTCAACACTTAAC
Source organism: Mnemiopsis leidyi (assembly GCA_000226015.1). Lineage (NCBI taxonomy): Eukaryota > Metazoa > Ctenophora > Tentaculata > Lobata > Bolinopsidae > Mnemiopsis > Mnemiopsis leidyi. The sequence goes on along the minus strand of JH153502.1, from coordinate 51,413 downwards.
GACACTTAGGTTCTTGTGAAAGAGATTTGAATTTAACTCAGTATTCTACGAGTAAAATTGCAAACTTACTTAGAGTAGTTTTTGTTAACATAAGTATTGTTCGAGATCAAAAATGTTACAGCTTTTAAATTTTTTTGAAATGAATTTATATATCAGGTGTCTGATATTGGTATCCTAAATTATACGGCTCATGTCGTCGCAAATCTCGAAACTGGACGAAGGTACTTAAGCATCAGCGTCACTTAAATGAAACCATTGATATCACTGCAACTACAAGTATATACTGGACAAATTCCTACGATTCAAATTAGTTCGCGTAAACTTATCTTCGATCTAAATTTATTTCAGACCCAGGAAAAGGTCCTAGTCATTACCATCTAAATCATAACGTGATTAGATCTTGCTTACCGACATCATCTTGATTGTTTTTGAAATTGTCCAGCTCTGTTACGTAGACCTTATCCCAATATTCCTTCTGTCCGAGATGTGAGTCATTCAGCTCCATGGTGACCGGCAGGGTGCTTTAACGCTATAATGTTAAATTTTGTCATTTGAATTTAACTATTTCTAATTCAGTCGGTTGTGCTCTATAAAAAATCGGGGAAGAGGTCAGTTAACGACTTTGGAGTAACCTTCTTTGGATAGTAAATTTTCTGTTGGGTGAGTTATACAATCCGCATTGATAAAAAGAATAAGTGTACAATAAAATGGTTACTCAAATTGTACTAAGTTCTGGGAAAAATATTAGAATTCGATAAAAATTAAAGTGAGTACATGAAATTCAATTTTAAAAACATCAAAACAATCACATCTGAAGTACCCAAAAAGTTTGAAATTATGGAAAATGTTAGCATTAAAATTGGCACTCAGAAAAAGTTAAATTGGAATGCCAAGAACTTCCGGAATCTGAAACAAGATAATGGGTATTTCAGAGAGAATAACAATTTCGGTAGAACATTATTTCTTTATCATGCATAATTTATAACTATAAGATATTAAAAGTATTTAAAAAACGTGAAATAAAAATATTAAAAATGACTTATCATTGCAAAACGAGTTCAATAGCGATATATAACATTTAGAAACACGATTAAATTGATGAAATAAATTAGAAAATTTAAAAAATTGAGTAACAATAGTACAGATGAAATCTAGGAAAGATTAGAGAAATTGCACCTACACCTTAACAGATATAGCCCATGATAAAAATGTTGGCCCATCTTGAATTCATTTACAGTTAAATTAGATATTGTACTCTATTCTCCAAAAGCAGTTGTCCATAATCTATTCGATCTAATGTGAGCCCTTAATTGATGACTTGTACGAAAGTGAACTAACCAGACGATGCATGGCCTGCTGTAAAGAGGTCGCAAGTCGCAACGTGAGGCCCAAGTGGACAGCTTGCGAGGGTGAAGTCAGTTCGCTGAGAGTTGCGTGACCAACATCCATCACAGATTGCCTTACATATTTTGGACAAATCCAGTGCAAGTCCAACTCTCGGTTATTACGATAGAGGGTACTTTAAATCAGTAAAGTGGAGGGTTTTGTTGAAGAGGTTAGTTGCGTAAATGTCGTTAGGAGTTAGATCTATATCTTGCCAGTACAGTTGTTTCGGTTTCTGCTTGTAGGTTACCATGGAAACCAACTGATTGTTATGGTTATTCGCTATGTTCTCCTTGTCATCGTTTCTGGGGCTATCTGCGAGTTAATTCAATGTTTAAGATGCGGTACAATTTGAACTCAGTCATGTTAAATTGACTACTTGAAAAATGAACAGGTTTTACTACCGATTTCTAAAACACCAGCTTCAATCCTAAATAATCACATTTAAAGATTCTAAAGTGCACCTGAAACAGCAAACGTTTTCTTCCACTTCAACTGATCCACATTATAGTGTCGCACTCTCAAACTGGACATAAGGTTAAATTCCGCAGACAAGTTTCCCGGTTTGGCATCCTCGTGACAACTGCTGTCCACCGCGGCCTGACATGTTTTGTTTAGCTGACTTCTGTGTGATAAAACTAGCTGAGGCAACATTCAACATTTATTAAAATGTTCTGGTGCTACAAAATGACATCTAAACTCTGAATTTCATCAATAGCAGCATACATTTAGTATAGTGCAGTAATAAGGACCTAAGATAAGGACTAAGTAGGGTTTTTGAGTGAGACAATCGTTTTTATGGGTAGTGGATTACCCTTAAATAATAAATATATCTATCAGTTATTACTTGAGGTCAACCCGATTGCCATAACTGATGTAATCACGATGGATGAACGCTGTCAAATTGATAATCGGAATGAATTACAACGGACGAAATCATTATCTAATGGAATTGCTAAAAATAACTAAAATTAATTATTCCGTCAGCTTTTCGGGCTGTATTAAGGTTGGCTTTAAATGAAGTGTGCTCAATGTAAGTCCCTCCCCCCCCCCCCCCCTACATAAAGGGGGAAAACAATAACCCAAATAATTAATATCTCCAATTTGGAACTTCAAATGGAAGTGGAATAAGTGGATTGAAAATGATACTCAAAGTGGAATACTATCAACTTTAACATCAATAAATAGACTCAGTCCTCACTGACTTGCGTTTGGATTGCAAATTCCCAGAAATATTCGGGAATTAAAGTTTTTAGCCACTTTGAGTTGATTCCCCTGAATTTTGACTCATCTCTAAGCTCGCTCTTATGATCTTGCCTTTGCCCTTTCCATAGAACATTCCTCTATTCTCATTACAAAAGTGGTAACGTTTAGGGTTTTGGTCGTTTTCTGCCTGATTTATACAGTTTGAACTTAATTTACCCTCGAGAAGACCACATAATTTAGCTTAATTTTAAAAATATTTAGCAGTCTATTTTACAAGGAAAGGGAGACTACCCTTAACTTAAACACACAAAATATATACACATATTTTGTGTCCATATTTTGACCCGAGAATGGTCTGCTGGGTATTTTTTTAATGTTTTTTGCAGCAATTGTAAAAATTGTGGGTATTGACATTTTGGTTCCCCATGGTCATTTCCAGCAGTCGCACGTTAATCCTCAATATAAGTTCAACATTGGGAAAAGCTAATTGCATAATTTGAAATGTTGCCTTGGGTTAATAATTGTATCAAAGTTTTATATTTGACGGACATCACATCAATCTATATAAATGCCCACAGTTCGGAAACAAATTTCCAGTTTATGATGTTTGGATGGTTCCATTTTAAGCATGTGGTTAGAGAACACATCTGAGCATGATACAAGAAGTCGAATCTACTTGAACTAGGCAAGGTCGTGTTAATGGGTTTTCAAGACCGAGCTTATCCTAATTATAATTTATAACTCGCAATATTTGCTATCAAACAACCGTAACCCTTGAGAATTTGGATCACATAAGTTCGTCAATGGCATAATGTAGAGGCCTGAAAGGAGAGATTTTATAAGCCACAAGAATAACGACCGTTATTACTGGATTGTGCACGGTCGCTTGATTTTCCGTCCTACGCGACGTTTAAAGATAAACATAGGACTTATTAGGCTTCACTAATAAGAAAAAATAAGCGAAAAAAATAAGTGAATTTCTACCCGTAAAATTCTACCCGTAGAATTCCGCCCGTGGAATTTCACCCTTGGAATTCCACCGGTGGAAGTTTCCGGCTTCTTGGAGACTGCCTATTTTTTAAAAATTAAATACTTTAAAGTTTTTCTAGCTCGAATTTTGATTTTTACCGTTTTCCCCACATTTTGTGTTTTGCCTTGAACTGTACGTGAAGCTTTAACTGAGTAAGAAAATACTTCGCAACTATCTCTGTTAAGTTAATAATTACATAACTTTTTAATCAGTTTAAATTTACAATTTGTTCATTTCAAATGATATACTCTAGCCTCCGAGTTCATTAGAGTTCATTCGAGCAGATTTTATGAACTCGATAAAAGCCAATTCAGTGAAATGCCTGGGGCCGTGCCCATATTGATGCTATAACGATTGAGCGGCTTTTCGTTAAAGGGAGCTGTTTGACCCCTTGGGGCCTTGGCCGGATTTGTTTCGAAACTTTAAAGAGAATTATAACATGACAGGGTATGTTCTGTTTTCATCAAAGTTCATTTCAGATTCAAGCCAATTTGAACCAACTATAGGGCCGTGCCCGATGCAATTTAGATGAAAAATTGAGACACCTACTAACACATTGACGTTTAATGTTTATATAAGTTCGGTAATTGCTTCTTTGACAGGCTTTTGTCAAATGTCACCCTCGTTGCGGCTATAATATAAACTTCCAATCTCAATATGACATTAGCATCGACTTGTTTATTGGATTTATGCAAGATTGCTCCATATTCCTCAAATATTTCTTATATTTTGTTATACCTGTACCCAGGCTTTTTACAGCTATACTGAAGGGGCTCCTGGAAGATTCTAGATCTTTAAACGGAGACCCTCCTCATTTAACATTCAATCACGGTTTCCGGTCATTCGGCTGAGTCGACCGAAGAAGGTTGCATAGGCAAATGCCCTTAGCGCACACCTCTAGAATTGGCGGATCTGGGAATCGAACCCCCGACCTTCTGCATAGAAAGTCGGGTCTGATACCACTATACCACCAACCCAATATTAGCAGTCGTAATATTATCATTACAGCGACGCGTAGTTATTGGACAGTCGTGTCGAGCAAAATTTGGTCGCGAACTCACGTTAAGGGTATAAATCCCAGAGTTTCTATTAATGTATTGAGTTGCATTGTTTGGAAGGGGAGAAAGGAACCACGTCAAATTTTTGAGAAAGTACGTGAGTAGTTTTTGCGTTTTGAAACAATTTTCACAATTATAAGTTATTGCGTCATAATGCAAATATTTAGTTATATTTCTTAAGTGTTAAGGGACATTTGCATACAGATTTGCATCAAACATTTTCTATGATAAATAAATAAGTTTAGATAAGTTAATTTGTATGTTCAATTCCAATGACTGATAAGCGGACGCGATTCTTGTTTAGATTAGCAGCTTTAAGAGAAATATAGTTACTGCCGCATACATTGGTGTCATTGGTGATTTTAGAAGTAAAAAACGGGTATAATCCATTTGAATTGATTGGTCACTGATATAAATCTGTGAATTCCCTTTAATCAAAGAATTCTATCAAAATTCAAAAATGATAGCTAACTAACAAAATTGTCAAATCATAGACAAGATGCCTTAAAAATTCAAATAAGAATGTCAAAAATTGGTACTGAGTAGCGATCAACATAAACACATTCAAGAAAATCATATAAAAGAAGATCATGCCTTCACCGGTTTAGAAGGCTCCTTTCTAGAGAAATAAAAACCATGCCATTAACAAACAAGTAAACAAGGACGTATACTCATGACTTATCCTGGAAGTGGAATTGCTATTCATGAATAGATCTTGCGCCTCATATCGCAACTTTTAGGACACGCGGCCCGATTAGCTACCGGTAGTGAGGGTGGGTAGTTCTGACAATACAGCAACAACTCAGACTTGGCCCGACCTCCTCTGACGTACCTCAGGTCAACTTGCGGGGGGTGTCTCTGAAGTGCAGGAGAAATAGATCCAGCTACTTCCAAGGAGGGTGTCTTTCTCTTGGACACTCTCATCTTGACAAAGATGTTCTTGTCGCTATCTCCACAACTTAACGTCCCTATTAAATGATCCTTGAAGTGTCTACACGAGAGAGAGTAACATACCGGATTGAACATGACGTTTAGCCAGAACATCTGTTTCTGCAGGACCAGGAACCAGTTCGGGAGTGGACCATGTCCCAGTTTCTCTAGAATAATCCGTACAAAGACAGGTGTGACGGAGATGACAAACAACCAGGAGATACTGGAGACGGTAACCAGGGCAGATTTACTGGGAAGTTTGAGAGAGTTAGACTTGGAATCCCCGTAAGAGGCGTGGCGAGATGCTACAAATATGATGGCTATGTTGCTGACGAGGATAATGGTTAGGGGAATGATGGCGAACATGGTGACCACCGCGAAAGCGAACTGTATCCAAGGTTTCTGCTGGGTGTGAAGATCAGCGGGCTCACATGTCAACATTTCTCTGATGTAAATACTCCTCATACCCCAAATGTAGGTAGAGAAACGGAACAAGGCACACAGAACGACAAGTAACAAGATCCAGGCCCGGATTATGGGTGGGGTTACTGTATGTCTACTTTGGAAAGGCTTCACCAGAGTGTAAAGTTTGTACCCGGAGATAGAAGCCAGAAGGGCAAACTCCAGGATAGCAAGGAAGTGTGAAAACGTCCCGGAGAAGAAGCAGAGTAGTTGTCCAAATATCCACTCCTTCACAAAGATTGTGACAGTGTCCGTGATCCATTTTGTGAAGATCAAGCTGAGATCACAGATCGCCAGGGCTTGGATCAGGTGGATCATAACACTGGAGAAAGATTTGCTGAATATGTTGGCACGTTTCAGAGAGCCGCAGATGATGAAGACGTTTCCGATAAGGGCTATTGGGATTCCGACAATGTTCTGGATGCTAAAAACTATGGTTACCCACACAGGCCAGTCCAGGGGAGGGAGGATATCCAGCGTGTCGTTTGTCATTACTGAGGTTGGAAAAATAAATATCTAGATGTTGAAATGGGAAAAACTGTTTGAATCGATTTGAATAGCAAACAGAAATATGCAGCAGCGAGATTCCTTAAGATAAACCATTAGAAGGTGATGACGTGAAATTATTTAATAGAAAAAAGAGATAATTATAAAAAAGGTCGAACACAACACCTTGCATTGTACAAACAATCTAACCTCGTGCAGGAAATTCAAACACGTCGCAAATAAATATATCGCGATTAGTTTGCTCCAATAACTCATGAAGCAGGTGGAACAGTTAGTACAATTACCTAGATAGCGCAAATTCCACTAGACTTTGTCCCGGCAAATTTATTTTTTCTATTTAGAATGGTGATCTAGTTCTACTATCAATGTGTTCCGTTCCGATGAGGTAGAAGGAAATAAGCACTGGCCATAACAAATTTAATTAGCAACAAAACAATTATCATTATTTCTAAAGTAATTTCATAAACAGAGGGAAAAACATATTAGTTTAAATATAAAGTTGCTGAATTTTGTCAAAAAAGAAAATCTTGGACATTGGAGAAGAAGGTTTGGACATTGGGAATACAATATAATAATGATGATTTAAAACAAATTGTGCAATTGTACAGACATAACGCAAAGCTAGAGTTTTGACTTTGGAGAAGAAGGTGAACAACAGAAGAATGAATATCCGTGATGCGGCTATACTGTGACATTGCCCGTTAGTTCATGTGGTAAGCACAGGACAAGACTAAAACAGTTTACTATAAGTTACTATAAAGCACGGTACTGGATTGAGTGTTTACATTAGTATCCTAGCAACTATTTCTCGAACTACCGGTATCAACTGGACAAACTAAACAGTTTGACAACTTTCACCATACAAGCATAATAAATTACATTTCGAAAGCGCCTTTTACGGCTCAAAATCTTAAACTGCGTATGTCACACTAAAAACATTGTTTTAAGAACAAAGAACAAGTTAGCGACACAGCCGGGAAGTATTACTGACACTAGACATAGTGGTGGTTGCATCAGTGAATATCAAATATGTCAGACTGTGAAGTCAGCCAGTTTGACAAAATTACTGCTAACATCGCAATTATGAGTCCTTTAAGAATTTAAGATCAGGTTGCCGAACCAGCAGGTATCGCAGCCATGAAACTACACTTTCTACTAAAACTTTAATGGAGAGAAACTGTAATTCAGTTCTTGGTGAAGGAGCATGATAGCAAACACGCTATCTACTCAAACTTTAATGGAGAGAAACTGTAATTCAGTTCTTGGTGAGGCAGCATGCTAGCAAATACTCTATCTACTCAAACTTGTTTCAAACATTGCAATTTGCAGCTGGAGCTTGAAGAATTAATTAAGTTTTTTTGCGAGATCATTCGTCTTAAGAAACAGAACCGCTGTATCGCTTCGTCTGCAAAACCAATTAGTCGCGACCATGGTCAACCCACGATTAAATGTATTGAATCAGAGAAGGCTTAAAGAGCGATATAATCAATAGCTATAAGCTCGGCAAGTGAATAAAATAGGCATAACTAAATAATAGAAACATATTCAGAGCTTTACAAAAAGACATTCTTCAGTACAAACATAATTACAATAAAAAATAAATTTCCCCACTTTTTCATATTTAAGGAGCATAGAGAGAGGGTAAACATCCACACGCACCTCACATAAACCTCACATACAGCTTACTAAACTTTTCACTCAGACAAAAAATTTACCGACCATTTCCTCACAGAAGACAGAACAGAGGAGCTCAATAATGTGTGCTCTTCAAGTCGTGAAGAGCTAATGATCCACGTTCACAGTCCCAACTACACATCCACATGCTTCCACTTAAAAAGTTTATCTGGGAGTGGCGTGTAAATATATAAGAATATACGTGTGTGTGTGTTCTTTGGCCAACTTCTTTTTCCTAAGTAAAATGAATCGGTGCTTTTCAACAAATTAGGCGCTGCAATCAACAAATATTAATAACGATATGGTTCCTCAAATGTTATGCAGCAGACTCATAGTTGATACTCAAAACAGGGCACATATGCATGGTTCAGTGTTCCTATAATATCCATTGTGCAATGAATGACACTTGTGTATACAGGTCCTCACAGTTAAATGATTATTGTTAAGAGTACCTGCTCTCTCGTTATATTTCCTTGTAGGAACTCACATTACCAGACTTTGGAGCCAAATTTGGACGAAAAGCAAACTTGATATCACATCCCCTCTCGCAATGAATGGACAGGTAGTGAACAGCCTGTCTGAGAGGGGAAAGATACCAAAACCTGGCTTAATATAACCAGATTTCTGCCTTCAGTCCAGGGAGAATTAAAAAAACCAGTTCACTTGACTTAAATGGCAGTGCGACCTTAAGTGCAATGGTCGCTCGCGTTGGACAGTCCAAAATGGAGGCGATCTAATCTTGTGTTCGGCATCGTCAGGGTATTGTGCACCGTACCCTACTAAATAACAAGCTGCCACACCCTGTCATACGATATCGACATTTTCAAAACTCGATATGCCGATGGCTGCCGGACAGTTGCACCCAGTTAGTTGAAATCTCTGACAGAGCTTGATTAGGTGATGAAACAGTTGAACCCAGTTAAGTGTGAGAATATGATCCCTGACAGTTGAGCCCAGCTAGTAGACTTATTTCTATTGTACTTTAGTTGTATCATTTAAAGTCAAGTGCCAACTCTAATGCCATCGATAACTGTAAAGCCAAGATAGGTAGATTCAAAGTAGTTAACTATGGTCATACGCTCAGGGTAATATGCCGATATGGATATATTTTTGTTTTATACATGAGCGAGAATTAGAATATGAAAGTAGTCCTTTAGCTATTAAGTCCTGGAATCGTATTTAAGTATTAGAGAACTAGAATATAATGGTTCTCCTGCCGATCAAAAAGAGCACTCTTGATCACTATAGCGACTCTTTAACAGCTTTATGCAGCTTATTTGCAGCAAAATTACCCAATTTTGTCATCATCGCATATAAGATAAATAGGTTCAGAATTGAGAAAAGAAAGAACGTTCAATCGCACAAAGGCTTGCAATAAGCATCACCCGTCGAAACGCCATCTGTCGAAAAACTGAACGAGACATACAGGAGGTGATACATAGCCTTTCGAGAAATTTGCGAACTATTAAGGGATGTGAGCCGTGGAACCCTAGAAAATTTTTACTCTGGTGTAATCATCAGAGTATTACGTGGAGCAATACGCTTGAGGAGGCTGCTGACAAGATAATGGGTACCAGGGCGGCTAGATTAGGTGTCTAAAGGTGCTGAAATATGTTATATATCACTAGTAAATGATCTGAAAGAAGTGATGCAGATGTTAGCCATTGAAAGAACCACAAAAAGGACCTGGTAAAGTATACCAGGTAAAGTGCAGTTATAAATCAGCCCAATGTTAGTAGCCAGACGTTTCTTTACTAGCCACGATCAGACGGTCATAAACAATCTGGTTGCAGGCAGGTTTCTAGCCCAAAGAGAAAGTACCTGGTTCAAATTTGCATAACATTTCCATTACAACAGACTACCGATACTGGTCAGTCAAACAGATACCAAACAGGAGAGGAGGTATCTATATGAGCACATGGCCCCACCCGCCACACTCCCCGTATTATCATTAAATCGAACTAAAGATCTCAGGGCGTGAAGTCTAATCTATACAGAACGGGAACTGACGGTGTGAATACATGTGAAGTCAGTACAGGGAACTAGATAATGTACACTGTACAGGGAACTAGATAATGGTAAATGTGGGATTGGTTTGGCTATGTACATCTGTAGAGGTGTTTTAAGATCGATAGGCGTGTGGTAGAGAAAGCTGACGAAACGTAATCTATAAAATATTGAGCTGTAAACAAAAAACATTTGAAGACTTTGAATGTAGATTGACAAAATGAGTTCAAAGAAACGTAAGCAGGTAAGCTGACAAAAAATTTCGGAAACTGTACAGAATTGGCTATAGAATACATTGCGTTTGGGCTTCAATGACCACAGCTGCAATGATGAATCTAAATTTTTATTTGTTCATGGCTGGGGGAAATTCTGAAGTCAATTAACAATTTGACAGCGGCTGAATTCGCTTGATATCTAGTGTAAAGTATAATTAGCTGAATTATGATTAGTTGAGTTACTTTGCTAATTTACTTTGCTAATTTTTCAGTAAAATTTTTCAGTAAAATTAATATAGTAATTACACCGTAGTAATACCACTGGAGTGGTATTACATTAGTAATACCATTATAGTAATTACACTCCAGTGGTATTACTAATTCATATCCCGAAATCGACCTTTTTCTGCTTAGGAAAGTAAGACTGGGCCAAAATTAACTTCAGATTTCGTTTCAATGTATATCTGCCCTTGTGGTAGATACTTATGCATGACACGATTGAATTCAATTCAATTAAAATCACATTCAAGCAAATTTTTTGTGAAAATGTCAAGTAAATATCCCAACTTCAAGAATTAGAAGAGGTTAACAATTATGCCAAATCATGCATTTTTACTGGTTAAGCCTCTGTGAAACACAAGTTGCCACAGATCAAAAATTTCAGCCAAAATCGCACAGCTAGTTGTCAAAAGAATAGTTCTATGGAGTTGCAGCAAAAATTTGAACAGGGTATCTTGAGATATGACCTTAATTATACTAAGTCGGCGAATTATGTTGCTATTTTCAGCATCGACAAGCACACATAATAACGTCATCAAAATACGGCCCTAAAGCCGAACGGATACTAAAATCAAAGAACTGATAACTTGAAAATAGGTCTGTCTGGCGACACATTAACAGGCGCTTCTATGCCCCAACCCTCAGGGCTCCTTCCCTGTAATTGGTGGGGAGATGACACGTGACAGTAGCCATGGTTACCTATTGGTTCCGGGGTCTAGGCTCTCACTATATTTGGGCCAGGTTAAGTAAAACATCTACTTTATCGTTTGCAAATCATCAGTAGATAGGGGGCTCTCAAATGTTTGATAATTTCCTGATAACGGTTTGGATAAGTGAACAATTCAAGGGCAAAACTGTGCCTTATGTGGACTAAACTAGTAAAATGCTTGATTTCGCTTCACTTTTCCTCTTTCAATTCTTGAGAGCTTGAGATATTTACTTGACATTTTTCATTTTACCCCAGCTGTTATTAACAACGCAGTTGAATAATACAGTAATACCACTATTGGTATTACAATTACCATACGTAATTCCACTCGCAAGCTCGTGAAATTACTTCAACAAGTCCACTCGCAAGCTCGTGAATTTATTGCATGAATACCACTCGCAAGCTCGTGGTATTAATATGGTAATTGCACTACCAATAGTGGTATTACCGTATATTGTTTAATTGTAAATGAGAGTTACTTTTGAGTTTTGACCTGAAAAATTGCAATTTCCATGGCTTAAATCTTTCGCCAATTTTACACTTAAACCAATAAAAACTCGAGAAAAACGAGTTGCAAGCCCTCTTAATACCACTGAAACAGCATCTGGATTTTCAATTAAGGTTTCTAGACGATTTTGGACAATGAGAGCTAAGTTTCGCATCTCAAAGAACAAAGTAAATGACAGCATCTTTTCACCATGAAACTTTTTTCACCATTGTATGGTGGAATTCTGCAAGGCAGAATGCTGTCCTCAACTGTTTCCCAATTCGCATGACAGCGATTTATCAAAAATCGCCCGTATGATAAAATAATTAATATTTGTACCTAAACAGTTGACAATTTTCCGAACCTGAAGTCGCTCCAGTGAAATCATCAGGTCGTCCTTAATGGCAAAGTCTTTGCTTAGCAGAAATTGATCAATCGTGAGGAACGTGGCTCTCGTTTCTTCTTTGTACTCTTCAAGGTGGTCCTCCTGTCAAGACAAGATTTGGATATCATCGAACCTTTAAGATTAAAGATTACCGGTAAGACAATAAAACTTACAGGAAAGTATAGAAAGACATTAACATCTTACCGATGGTTAATAAACTTCTACAATAAAAAAGATGCATAATATGCCGCTTTATATGCATTGCATATAAAGCGGCAAGATACATTTACAGGAAGGCGGCAGAAGTCTCTTTTCCTACGTTTGGTCTAATGATTCTTATAGCTCAGGCTATCACGACTTTTCTAAAATTTTTGTTGAAAAAGATGGTATGATACTTAACTTGTTGGGGATGTCATACATGGCAGATTTTGTCAAGGATTAGCCTGGCGAAGGACTGGGTCCCTGCTAGTAATTCTAATTCGGCCGTAAACACAACCAGCCAACTAAAAGCATCAGTATTCAGTACTCATAACGGTCCTAAGAACTGATAAAATTGTATTACTCTGTTAGAATAGCGGGAGGCGCCAAGAATCAACTTCATCCACGATGTTTTGCTTGAGAAAGATTATGACTATTTTCCGATCATTTCTTGTCTCATAAATTTTCCATAATTACTTCAATAGTCAAGATAGCAGCAGGAACACAGCGTTAATGTTTGATAGCAAAAGGGCGTTTCACATCCAGTCATCAAAGCTACTTTGCAATTTCAGTCGCCAGGACTTGCACAGTTCAATCTACATTCCTCGAAGAAAAGGAATCTTAGTTTTTTAGCCAACCAGTCGAACACTCGAACAGCTCCCGCCGCCAAAAAAAGCCCCTTGAAAACTGTTTAAAGGCCGCTTAAGAACCGCCTAATAGCTGTTTGATCGTATTGCAGTTAATTGCAAACATGGCTATGGATAAAAGCGAAGTTGTTTTATTTGACTAGTCATTTTTCAAAGGTAAACGCTTTGCAAAAAGACAGGAATGGCCTCCAGTGGACAGCCACGCTGGTGCCAATTTTAAACATGAGTGTAATTTATCCATTTGCCCAGATCTAAGGTCCATTTAAATTTATCTCAGATGATTTCCACAGCACTAAGTTTTCAACTAGCGGCCGGTGGATTATTGAACATGGTACATTAACAATCTGTTACTCCAAGCTCCAATCAAAGTGGCCCGTTGATAAATCATCAGCGGTTTTTAATGGAAAATTCTTGACTTATTAGCCCTAATCTATATCAGGCAAACGCACACTATAGTCCGCGCCCATCTTCGCCCAATAGGAAACCTAGCTGTAATCTATATCAGAAAGGACCGTTGATAAGATATGGCGGTTTTTAATGGAAAATTCGATATTTACCAACCATAATTCAAATTAGACACTGAACAAAGTTCTCGTCTCTATTTGGCACTACTTTCACACAATTTAATCGATACTAATCAAACCTTGACGCCATTCAGCAAATTTTTGACAGACGCTTGACACATTTCGATCAACATTAATTCAAATAATTCAAAGATATTGTAAGACATTGATTTTGTCGGTCAACAGATTGCGTCGTAATGTTTTATCAAAAAATTCCCCAATAACTATGAGACATCTTCGGGTTGCCGTTATTTTACTATTTGAAACTTGTACATAAGTGAATAATTGCCAAATGATTGAATTCTATTCTACTTTCAATCTCACTCCATTGTTCGAGTTTGATAAGAGAGATCGGTGGTTTAATAAAAGAATGGCACACGCCACACAACCGTTTTGGAAGAGTTTACGTTCAAAAGTAATTTAGACAATATGTACTTTTTTACTCAGTAGATTGTAGTTTTTAAACGAACTTGCTTTTAGATATCCCATATCACTCATGACAACCATTTTCCGCAGCATGTTCTCGGTTAACAATACTAGTGTTTCTCACTCACGAAAACTTCTTCTCAAACTCGAGCTCAGATCCCCATTTTGGTACGTGTTAAATAACTGACTTTGATTTAACTGAGTGATCATTGCACTATAGAGCAAACTAAGCGACTTTTTTAATTCTCAGCCACAAAGCATGTACTAGTAAATTTACCTAGTATAAAATATTCTAACATTTTGATTACAGTGTTTATCATTAAATTCCAACATTCTACAGGCACGTGGTATCACTGTATCTAATGGTAGTGATCATTGTTGGAGTTTTTGGTAATATTGTAGTACTGTACGGATCTCTACGGCGTAAGGTGAATCGTTGTTATGATACCCCGTTTATATCCATCGCAGATCATTGTCATTAGAAACTCCGCTAATGACAATGATCAGCAACCCTTTAGCATAATTTAATACAACGTTTTCATTTAGTTTCATTAGTTTCATGGCGATTTGATTGTGTCGCCATAGCAACTTGACCATGACAACTGTTGAACCTTGGCTAGGAGATAACTGTAAGAAATCCATAGAGAGATCTATAGTTTGAATGCTTTTCTGTACACAAATTCAACATCAGGAACACGAAATATGAATGTTACACCTACAGGCGTTAAAACTGGATAACATCACACTGATTTTCGTGCATGGGATAGCAGTGGCCGACATATTTACCTCTCTCCTTAACTTCCTACCAATGCTAACAACTATACTAGCAAACAGGTGAGTTAATGAGTTATTTGTTACGAAACACAGAAAGCCGAGGCCACCTATTTTAGTTTGTACAGTGGATGACAATCTAAAAACCGGAGAGTTAAGGTATTACATCGACTTTCGACTTAGAATTGATCCTCACCTGCAACCTTGAGATGACAACTCAAGTTGAAAGATGAAGCTTCTATTTCGCACTAAAGCCGTTACTAGATGTAAGATGAAGCTTCTACTTCTAACTAAAGCCGATACTAGATTAAAGATGAAGCTTCTATTTCTAACTAAAGCCAATACTAGATGAATTATGAAGCTTCTAATTCGAACTAAAGCCAATACTAGATGAAGGATGAAGCTTCTAAACCCCAGAGAAGAAGGAGTCTAACATTACAACGTGCATTTTCTCAAGACAAGTGTAAGGTACAGAACTCTTACACCAATCTCACTCCCCTAATTTTTACAGATGGGTGTTAGGAGACACAGGGTGCTGGGTGGTGTAAGATACAGAACTCTTACACCAATCTCACTCCACTAATTTTACAGATGGGTGTTAGGAGACACAGGGTGCTGGGTAGTGTAAGGTACAGAACACTTACATCAATCTCACTCCCCTAATTTTTACAGATGGGTGTTAGGTGACACAGGGTGCTGGGTGGTAGGGTTCTTCTTCAACGTTCCTCTTATCATTGAGATTCTCATCATTCTAGATCTATCTGGTAAGTGCGGAATATTCCTGTTTGGAATGTGTGATTGTACCGTCCAGGGGCGGAATTCTTGTTAATAGCATTATTTCTAAAGTTCGAGATTCTTTCGCTAGTAAGTGAAAATTGCAGTATTCACAATCCGAGCGTTATTTTAAAATGCTTGTAAATTCTTTATGCAAAGCTGGACGTGAAACCATCAATACAATACTGCGATTTCAGTTTGACATAACGTACCAATTTGTCCAATTGATACAACCAGAAATTGAGGCTTCAGTCTAGAATAAAATCTGTCAGTCATCCGAATGGGCATATTGATTTAACCAAAAGACCCGAAGTTCTCAAAAACGTTATTCTATATTCAAAATGATTCGATCTGAATTCTGATAGCCATAGATGAAAATGTCGACTGAAACCCTCTATAATTGCAATGCTGATTAATTGCGGGATAAAACCGAGTGCCCGGCTAGGGCTTGATAGCATTGCGGCCTTATACTTTTGACAGTCACTGTAACGGTCTAGATAACTCTAACTGAAACAATCACGTGATCGAAAACGTGAGTCGTGACCTTACACTAGTACACTACAGAATAAGGAGATATCGAAATACGATACGCTTTAAAACCCTTAGGCTATCACGGTGACATTGTGCCAAACTAGATGACGATGTACTTTTGTGTTTAGAATTTGCTGGTTTTCGGCTGACACGAGAACGTCACTGTAAGTTGATACAAGTTTGAGTCTCGCTAAATCGTGATCTCATGACTTGACGAGGCAGAAATTAAAATTCCGGTTATCAGTCCAAGTGTAACAACATTGCATATTCGACTCGAACTGTAACGTTATCTTCCGTTTACTGAAGCAGTCCCGCGTAAATTTGTCAAATCTGAGCACCGTTCACCGTTCTGTTCGAATCGTTCGCTACTTCATGAACCTTCTCCATCTACTTCTCTACACTGTCCTTCTCCTGCCGCTATGTTGTGGAGAGGATGGGAGACAGTGGACAGCTGTTCCTAGACGACCGTTCATTACGTCTGTAGACCTGGACGTTACGCCTGTAGAGATACAGACAGACAGCAGGCTTGGAGACACGGTGTATATTGAGGCATATCCTGAAGTTGACCAATACTCCATCCAGATCAGCTATATTCTAGATTCGTCTCCATTCGTACTTCTGGTGGCTCCAGGATTATTAGGAGAGGTAATTACTGATTTCAATTTGACTGGACCTACACATAATTGGAAGATTTCAAAAACGGACAAAAATTTCACGATTAGTTGTGATGGAAAAGAGAAGACGTTTGATTTTCCCAGCGCTGAAGAAGATACCTGGAAACGGCAGGTAAAGGAGATAAAATTCATGCCGTTTGACACAGCAACATCCCGATATAAAGACTCAGCAGGAACCTGGCAGGATTTACCCAAAGTTCGTCTTCCTAACCGACTGAGTCTGTACCCGATAGAATTCAAGACGAACAACGCATCAGCTCTTAAGCAATACACTCACATCACTCTCTACACATCAGACTTGGCGGTGGAGAAGAAAGTCGATATAAACTGGGACAACGACGATTACCAGTTTTGGATTGATCAATGTAACAGATGCGATGATGGGCAGAACTACGCTAAAACTCCATTCACAAACGTTCCTGACGACAGTGAGAAAACCTGGAAAGTGGAGCTGACTCCGTATCGGCTAGAGGTTCAATGTAACGGAGTCAAAGTTTACTCGTACAGCTACAACGACCGAGACTACTACAATCCCGACTGCAGAGGCTGCACCGCTCAGATGAACATGCAGTTTGAGTATTTTGAGTTTAACGAGTTGAATGACCGAGCAGCGGTGGAGTACTTGGCACCTCCGGAGTGTACCAATCTACCTGAGTCCTGGGTGGGAGTGAAGGTGGAACCGGAACTTCCACTTCCTTATAAGAGTAAGGTCTCAGTGGGGTGTGCTGATGGTTATAATATGACAAGTGGCTCGGATATTGAGGTAGTTTGTTTGGGAGAGGACAATTTCGAATTCATCTCGCTACCAGTTTGCCGTGAAGATTGTTCGGAAAATAAAAAAGAT
Source organism: Mnemiopsis leidyi (assembly GCA_000226015.1). Lineage (NCBI taxonomy): Eukaryota > Metazoa > Ctenophora > Tentaculata > Lobata > Bolinopsidae > Mnemiopsis > Mnemiopsis leidyi. The sequence continues at coordinate 33,653 of JH153502.1, read as the reverse complement.
GACGATGAGGATCATGATAAAGACCATGACAAAAACGACAACAAAGACGATGATAAGGGTATGCTCTATCTTGGAATTGGTCTGGGTGCTGGTTTTGTTGCTGGCTCGCTGATTGGCCTAATCCTGTACTTAGTCAAAGCAAGGTGCTCGAGTGGTGTGGGAATATCGGACGCTGGTGCTAGCTATGTCGTTAAGAATGATAGAGCAAATGTATACGGTAAATGATGATTGATAAGCGGAGTATAGTTATCCAGAATTGATACAGCTGAACACATTTGCAAATGCTTCCGAATATTTCAAATCCTAAGTCGGACCTTCTGATATTTTTGAGAAAAGAACATTATAGACTTAAGGCCCCAATGAGTAATGCGATTCGGTGTTGTTAAATCTAGAAGACAAACAAAAGTATAACTATACTGAACTGAAAAATTCCCTCCTGTGAAAACGATTGTTTTTACTTGCAAAACGCACATGGGCAGTGATATTGTTCTTGATAAAGTAAATTTTTTGATATTTGTAAGATTGAATAGTTTGAAAAAGACATAATATTTGAGTGCATGATGTCGATTTCGTTTTGATTATCAATTTAAATTAAATACAACCCAATTTTTCGCTTCTTACTGTTTAATATTTATCATGCTTTGTCGAAAATATGTTACTTTGCAACAATCAAAATTCTCAATCGGAACATTATCATAAATTGTACCTTCATGAAAGGTTTACGTAAAACCTAACTTAATCTTAAACTTATACGGTAGTAAAGCATACCATAGTGACCTAACATACCCTTTATTACAGTGTACAGAATTTGGTCGCTACGACGTATCCACAAAAACAAGAGAAGAATTAGAAGAGTAGTCAGACTAACACTCGCTATAGAGATCCTCATCATTCTCGCCTTCCCTATCTTCAGTTTGCTTCAAGGTTGCCATGCCTACTTCGGCCCCTCAGCACTTTCCTGTGCTTCCTCCAACTTTAAAAACAAAGAAAACCCCACCACGCCCCACCTTGCAAAAGTTGTAACCAGTATGTTCGTCATCGCCACTATCGGACTACCCCTGATCCTGATATCGGCAATAAACATCGCCATAGCAGGGACAGTCCGTTACCGTGGCAACAGGGCGGGTTCAGGAACACCTAAATCTACGCTGATAACCCTGGCCTCGATCACGTGGGTGTTCGTGTTATCCTACAGCTTGGCAGTGGCCAACTCAGTGTGGGACCGTGTAGCTCCAGAGAAACAGCCGGTCTGGTGGGAAGCTCTAGTTCTGAGCATGATGGGACTAAACGTGGTGTCAAACCCGGTCATCTACCTCAAGACCAACGGGAAGTTCAGGAACTTCGTAGTTGGAGAGATTGCAGGGCTGTTCTGTGGGAGGCAGCAAGGAGTGGTATCCAGTGCTGTGTTGTCTTCTACTACAGCAGTGGTGGCGGTCACTGCCAAGGAGGACGTTTTCATGAGCCAGAGTAGGGGCAAGAATGAACCTAATTTAAGGGTCAGGTCTCCGGTTCAAACTTCAGCTTGACGCTTAATACCGCATAGCATTTACAACAACCACAAAATATGTATTTATGCACTTGTCTGCTGAGATCAGCTAAATCAGCTAGTTAAACCTGAAACCTGACGAACAGTGAGACCGAGAAAGATACATGTATTTACAGACAAGGAAATCAGACAGACAGGTACAGACAATCTTACCTGGCAGTGCAATAAGACAAGTAGACATAGAGGTACAAAAAGACAGGGACATACAGACAGACAGACAGACAGGTACAGGCACGCAGGTACAGGCAGACAAATACAGGCAGACAAATACAGACAGAGAGGTACAGACAGAGAGGTACAGACAGACAGGTACAGACAGACAGGTACAGACAATCCAACCTGACAGTGCAGTGAGAGATGTCCCGCTGTTTTACACTCCTTCAGACAATAGTGACACTTAGTTATAGCCACAGTCCGAACTGCAGCTCCTCTCACTGTTACCTGTCTTCCAGCGTTCATTGTTGTCAACTTTGTCTCGATACCGTACCGCCTTGTCTGAAATAGAGGGGTAGAGGTAAGAGAAACAGTACCGCCTTGTCTGAAATAGAGGGTAGAGGTAAGAGAAACAGTACCGCCTTGTCTGAAATAGAGGGGTAGAGGTAAGAGAAACAGTACCGCCTTGTCTGAAATAGAGGGGTAGAGGTAAGAGAAACAGTAACGCCTTGTCTGAAATAGATGGGTAGAGGAAAGAGAAACAGTACCGCCTTGTCTGAAATAGAGGGGTAGAGGTAAGAGAAACAGTACCGCCTTGTCTGAAATAGAGGCACGAAAAACTGTTAAATTTGAGGTTGAGGCGCGAACTTAAAGTTTACAGTTCAACTCAAGGAACATTTTTGGCATTTTCTGTTGAATAAGCTGATTTAAGTGTTGCTGCTTTTGGATTAAGAATTAAAAAGAAGAGGACAAGTTTTTATAAGATCCACTAATTTAACGAGCATCAGAGTCGTCCTACCTCTGAGGATGGTGTATCAATAACAGGTATCTGAGTAAAAACCCCCTTCTTAGCGACTTCCTTAAACACGTAGAGTCTTCTGTTGTCCAGCGAGAACCTGGGAAGCTGTATCACTTATAGGGTAGCTATGTACATATATAACTACCCTACATATATGTAGGGTAGTTATATGTGCAGTCAATTAAAATTTGTCATTTTATATTGCTGATAGGGCATCAATATTTGTTATTTGCTTAATCACAATCAATATGACTATGCTGTATTGTGTAAAAATCGTTTTATTTCATAAGTCTAACACTCTAACTTTAAAACTGTGTACGATTCATATATGTTTTGACATCAACCAGCTATCATAAATTTTCACTACGGATTTTAGTAACTATGGAATTTTACTATGTTACTATGGAATCTACTTACCAAGTACATATTTCTTGATTACCAAGGAAACCACTTATCACGTATTTCTTGATTACCAAGGAAACCACTTACCACATATTTCTTGATTACCAAGGAAACCACTTACCACGTATTTCTTGATTACCAAGGGAACCACTTACCACATATTTCTAGATAACCAAGGAAACCACTTACCACGTATTTCTTGATTACCAAGGAAACCACTTACCACGTATTTCTTGATTACCAAGGAAACCACTTACCACGTATTTCTTGATTACCAAGGAACCACTTACCACGTATTCTTGATAATCAAGGAAACCACTTTA
>JH153502.1:18705-29250 GCA_000226015.1 Mnemiopsis leidyi | reverse complement strand
CCACGTATTTCTTGATTACCAAGGAAACCACTTACCACGTATTTCTTGATAATCAAGGAAACCACTTAACACGTATTTCTTGATAACCAAGGAAACCACTTACCACGTATTTCTTGATTACCAAGGAAACCACTTACCACGTATTTCTTGATTACCAAGGAAACCACTTACCACGTATTTCTTAGATGAAAAACCCGGATTGGGGGAAACTGGGACAATTTAAGAGTTCCTCTGACAAGTTTTGTGATGGCTGTAGAGAGCAAGGTCCCATTTGTAAACCTGAAGAAGAGGATTTGACTGACTGTGACTCTTTGAAGATCGTAATCAACGGATTTGGAGTTCTGGTTGATGAGAAACTTTAGCGTAAGCTTTTAGTAAGCCTTTCTAAACTTAGTTAGGCCGTAGAAGAAATTAATGTGAAAATCAGCAATCAGCGTTGAGGGTAAACTGCTTGAAAAGTTTAATGGTTTGTGCTAGAGTTGTATCAAATCGCAGGAAAGAATGATTTTATCAAGCTTGCAAGAGGCTGAATGAATGCATGTGCAATATCCTGAAAGAAATAATAAGTAAAGTTCAATAAAAATCACGAACTTAAATGATATAGAATCTTGACTATATGCGATCTTTAAGGGATCCAGCATCAGCGATGTATTGGGCTTTTTCCTTTTGCTCATTCTAAAACCATTACCGTAAAATATGCTTGACATTAAAAAAGAATTTATTTAAATACTTCTGAAAATTAAGTTCTTGGCCGAAAGGGGTTAAAACGAAAATTTCGACTGTTAAAACTTTTATTCAGGACAGTTACATTAAACGAGATAATTGCATTAAATAATATAAGAATATATATCCAGCCGTTATGACAACAAGATATTACCAACTAGGAGATTTCATTAACTAGACATTCCTTAATAGATACTTTAACTTTTTCGACTGGTTTTGAAATATCATCTTTAAAAATTGATATATTACTAAAAAATGTATTAAAGCATAACGACCCTTACTATTAAAAGTCCACTAGGTCTTTTATTCTTAAAATAACAATAGAAAAGCATTTATAGTAAATGATTTACAATTATTGTCAACCCGTTACAATCATCAAATAAATCATCTATACTTTCATCTAGCTTTTAATCAAAATCAAAAATGTTAGCAAAAACATCCACATCCATATCATGCATATAACTTAGCAAATAAATAGAGTCATTAAATAGAGTCAATACAAACACACAATGTATCACTAAATATTTCTAGCTAAAACATAACATAAGTTCACTCTTAGGAAAAACGGTTGGAATTATAAAAAAGGGATCTAAAAAACGATAAAAATTGCAATAAAAATGAGTAAAAAAGTTTATGAATTACTGACAAATTGTTACTTATTAATCATCAATGTGAATACATGTGAATACACAAATATATAAATAAATAACATTTTAAATAATTTTACCACATGTGGTACCAAAGTGCACTACTAATATTGCTTGATTTAATTTCGTGTCTAAACTCAAGGGATTCTCACAATGATTTTCGGACCCCGGTTTTCCCTCTTAGCTACTTTTGAAGCATACGATTCTCTATTATAGCGACCACGAGACCGACTGCACGAGGGGTTGACATCAACAGAGATCTTGACGCTATTCTTCTCCTCAGAAACCCTCCTCACTCTTGAAGTATCTTTTAGAGGAAGTTCCTGTCTTGCCGTTCGATGGAGCAACCTCTGGTTAGACTCAATAAGGTTAGACAGATCAGACAGAGCACTTCGAATGCTATTTATACTTTCCAGTCGGCTCATAACAGTGGGAACCATGCTACATTCGTTACTAGGGTAACAGTCGTTACCAGGGAAACGTTTGTTACCAGAGTAACAGTCGTTACTAGGGTAACAGTCGTTACTAGGGTAACAGTCGTTACCAGGGTTACATTCGTTACTTGAATCATACTCGTCAACATGATAACACTTGTTACAATCATTATATCCGTTGATAAGACTAAAGTTGAGGTGGGGTTCATCACATTCGCTACTGATGTGGGAAGGACGGACTCTAACTGTTTTTCCCCCACTTTTGAGGTTTTCCCAGCGTGTCTGATAATTCTGAAAGAGAGTGTACTTTGTTCATAAAATCAGTTTGACTGACACGAAATCTGATGGGTAATATAGCCATTCAAAAACAGTTCAACAGTTCAAAAGTTTAAGTTAAATCTTGTATCAAAAGAGTGATAAACCGTTTTCTTAGAGACATTCTGACAAGGTATAGTAGTGAGATGACCCGTCTTGTACAATGATCTGAACACGTGAAGTCTCCGGTTATTTAGCGACCACCAAGTACCGTCCCCAAGGTTCTGTACCACCTAAACAAGTAACGAAGGTAGGGCTAGAGCTAAACTTTCTATTGCTTAATTGGAAGGATGAAATTTCTAAAATGGATGTATCCTGTTGGTTTTTAATTGATTGGATGAATCGCTGGGGTAGTTGAAAGTTGTAATGAAGTTGTATAAACATTTAATAATTTGCTTTTATCAGAAAAGAAAATTTTTTTGATATTCCAGGTTAGATAATAACCCAACTAACTAATACAAGTATAGAGCAATAAAAGCCACAGAAAACAACAAAACAGACCTTAATAGTTGGAATGTCGTTTATATTAGCAAGACCGTTCTTAATTTCGGCAATCGTTGAATCGACCGTCCTTCCATCTTGAAATCTATAAGTTTACGGTTTAAAGGAATGTGGGAAGAAGGATTGATCAGAAACAAACGAGGTAACAAATCTACAATCAGTAGAAACAGCCAAGCTAGTCAAAAATATCTAATGGATAAATCTAAAATCGCAAAATAAATCAGCGAGGAACTCGTTGAACAAAAAAATCAAAGAGACAGGGCAGTCGTTATATAATTTCTTACTTGGCAGATATTGTCTCGTTTGTATATCTGACTTCCATCGGGTTTAAGAATTCCAATCCTCGCGGAGCGTTCTTTATCTTGCCCATACTATATGACGGGGGTGCAACGGCGATGCAACGTCAATTTAAGTCATTAATTATGTAAAATTTGAATTTTAGTCACATTCTAATCATATCTAATTTTGAAATATGTTCTGAGGAGTGGGTGGGTTTTTAAACATTGCACGTCTTGGGAATTTGAAGTTTAAATTTGACCAGATTGATGAATGTTCATGAACCCAGTATCGAGCAAAAATTAGCAACAAGAGTCGCAAACAATTACACCGCATACATTCACATAAACTGTATACAATACACAATAAAAAAGAAATCATGCTATACATAACAATAAGGGAAATTTTTCAATGAAAATGCTTTATTTGCAATCCCGGCTTCACAGTCAAATTCCCGAATTCACCCTTAAGACTTAATAATCGAGCTTTAGGATATTCAAAATCAACTGAAATCACGATTTGCAGCAAATAGAAGCTTGGAAGGTTTGCAGCATGCGGAAGAATCTTCTGCAGTAATGAATCAGCAACGTACCTTTAAGTTTCTTGCTTTAGTCAAACACAGGGATATAAAGATGTACAGTATAGGGAAAACCGCGGTTTTAGAGGATCATATCACTTTTACCAATTTACAAATCTATCATTGCCACGCTGATGTGAGTTTTACCTTTTCGCATGAAACCTGAACGAAAATAAAAGTTTTAGAAAGATTATCAAGTATGTTCGGTTGATGGTTATAATGATCATTGCTAGATTAATCTTCTCCAGACTACAACACCAATAAGGTAACCGCATCTCTCTGTAAGGAAGAATAGTAAACAGAAACGACTGGAACCTCTAAAATCACCTGGTGAGCCGGGACAATACCGCCAAGTTTATCAAGACGTACACTTTCCTTCCGTGGGGGACGGGGGTAGACGTACATTACATTTGTTGTGTTCGAATGTCCACATTTCAATAAACTTAAATAGTTTATCCTCAACCGTTTCGTCAAGTTCTCTCCTCCTGGATTCAAAGGAGAAACTTTAATTTCCATGTCCAATGTTCTTCTGAAAGAAGTGGTTGTGAGTATTTGATCGACTGGTTGATTGAAACTGGGAAAGTGTCTGGGCGGTTCTTATGGCCAATTAATTCATAACAAATAATAGAATTAAGTCTTATCATCTCAGTATTCAAACTGAGGGCCTTGAGACTTAACCAATAAGTTTAGCTTTTTAGATTGGAGCAAGAGACATTAAGGTCAGTTATAGAAAGATCAACGTATATTTTTCTTTTTTGTTTTTTTTATCTACTTTCGGTAAACAGAAAAACAAACGAAAAATAGAGTTGACCCCTCCTCAACTTATTGACGTTATTAAAAATCTAGCAACTTTTCATTCCCTCCCTTCTTGCTTAAATCAAGCGAAATAAAGGGATAATCTGAGACCAACTATTTTCTTGAATCTTCCCACAGAAAGGTAGACTCAGAATAGACTGGGCAGTTGCATTTTCATGAAATTTGAGGTTTTATAATAGTTTGCTGTAAAGGAAGTAAGGAATTGGCCTGATTTCCGTCGGGTTGGGAAAAATCAACTAAAAAAAGGTAAAATTGGGGAAATATGGAACAACAAAATTGATAATCAATTATCAAGGTCGAACCACCATTTCTCTTTCAACTGAATCTGTAATGAGTAAACTATATCGAGACTTTTAAGAATGCTTAGATGGCGGTACCACTAGTTGTGGGATACGAAACAAGTACTGGGCAAAGATTTTTCTTTTAATAAAATTCAGATAAATGCAAATTCTTTCTTACAAAAATTAGATTAAAACAAAAGGGTCCCCCACGAATTTGTGATCGTAAATCACATGACTTCTTAGCATCACAAAGTTCTCTACTGAGCTCTCACTGCTTTAAGGTATAATAGTTGTGGGTGTTGAAATTTATTTTGAGGTTTGACTTGGGCAGCAAGTTTTAGTAGTATATCATCTTTTTTACAGTCACAGCTCTTATTTCGTGTCTTGAATTCGTTATTTCGTCATAAGGGTAGTTATGGAAGAACCTATGTGGTATAAAGAACCTGTTTCTGAGACTGGACCGGCAGAGTTGGGTAACGCAGACGTTTACAAAAGGATGGACTTGTGGATGGAGGCAGGAAAATTTATAGAGCACTGGGTGAGTCTACATTGCCATATAACAAGACCTTTGAAATGCTAGGAGATTCAAATTAATTCAAAAGTGATTTGGTGATCAAACCTTTTGAAATAGGTAACCCACATTGTTCGCCATAATTTGCTTCCGGCCTCAATCAAATAAAAAAGTCAAAACATGGGCTAATTCGATAAAAATTGTTCAACCAAGACTGGAGTCCGGAACACTTATCACTTTCTGAATTTCAGGACGTGACAGAAGACCTAAATAAACAAGGGAGGGTATTGATACACTCAAGGAACAGGAGTGCTAATATCACTGTGGAACTGCACTGGGTACACCACGGCACAAACAAGCTAAATAACAATTCTCTAGAAATTTCCTCTGATCAACACTATATGCAGTACAAAGCTAATTTTTTTCACTTGGTCTCAGGTATAGCCGTCTTACTTATCTTGATAGGACTTGCTGGCCTGGTGATTAAACTGAAGAAAAATGAGTACAGAAGGATGGTCAAGATAACCAAGTGTACTGCCTCTGTATGGATGATAATGCTTGGGGTGATGATGTCAGTTTCTCAGGCAACCCTCTGGGCGGGCAGTGCAGAACAGGGAGAAAGACAACAAATATACTTGACAGCAGTAGGAGCCCTGAAATGTCTGGTGAGACTGGCTATCCTTGATTACAAAGTTTTGACCACAACATTCTACGACTTCCAGAACATAGTCATGTTCAAGCTGTCCTCCTCTAGCTCCTTGAAGAAAGGTTTCTCCAGCTGGCTGGTCAATTCGACTTTAGCACGCTGGCTCGTGGCAACCACTATCTTCATCTCAGCATGTCTCTTTCTGACCCAGCTCCGGTTCGACCAAGACGACTGTGGCAGGATCTACACTAAGGGGGACACCACCGAGAAGTTGGTGGCGAGGTTGCTCTACTTCACCTTCCTCTCCTCCTTCCTGCTGAGCTGTAGCTACTTGGTCGGATACTACAAAACCTACACCTCGGACAGCTCAGTAAACCAGATCAGGATGAACCATGCCCTTCACGTGTGCTCCTTGGAGATCGTCTTCGATTTGGGAGTGGTGCTCTACATTGGTCTGGTGGGAGAAAGCTGTCTGACACCAGGAGCAGCAACCCAGGTCTACCAAGTTGGGATGAACTGCACTGAGGTGGAACCTCTCTCTAAAGAGGATGGGATTATGGAGTGTGCAGCCCCTGTGTTGGCGTCCCAGCCTATTTTCCACGAAATAGCTCTGCTATTGCTGGCTGGATAGAGGATTACTGCACTGCTGCGCTGAAAGTACGGCTTGGCAGAACACATTACATGAGAGGGTTATATTCTTAGCCAAGCCCTTAACGCTTTGATTAATGACTATGTAGATAGGAATGGCGTTAAAACTTAAAAGTTGTCTAAAAATAAAACGCTTTTAAATTCTATATTACTGATCGCTTCAAAGGCTGAGCAAAGGGGTTCCACTAAAGACGCCACAAATGACAATAGTAATAAAGTTGTTTTGTTAACAATCTCAGTTCCATTAAAATAAGGAAGAACTGGCGATTCCCGAAAAATATATAAGATTAAGGGGTTGTAAATGTCGATTGTTGTGCAATAGCTTTTGTTTTACCTAAATTCAAAATATTGTTTATAATTAAATCGAGACATACAAATGAAAATGACATAATTCATCAATTATTTAAAACTGGAAGTGTCAGCAGTTCAGAGGAAAACATGATACTCACTTTGTTGAGACATTGTCCTATAGACACTGTTTATCGAGTTTTGAAAAGTTAAAAAAATCACATGTGTCAGTGGCCATGGTCAAGTTTTTTGACCATTGACCACGGGGCGAATTCCAGGGTGTCATGGTCATGGACAGTTTCTGACCCCCCCCCCCACACTACTAGGACATCATTTTACGGATTGAATCGCACATGTCGCCTTACATTACAGAAGGTAAAATGAAAACCTCGGTACTTACCAGTAACAGCATAGCAATCATCCTTCCTTTCTGCTATATAGGTAAAGCTCTGATGATAGCTCGCTTTGCTTCCCAGATAATTCAAGCAAGGGACGCGGACGGTTACTTTTCATAGAGCTTGCTATCTGCCAATAAAAAGAGAATCAAACTAGGTTCAATTGATATTTCAAAATGTAACTTTTTGATTTTATGAGTTGTTAGATATGATGTTTTTTATTGCTGGCTCTAACTTTTGTTGTACTAAGAAAGCGATATTCTGAAGGGATTTTAAATCGATAAAATTTCCAATCAAACACATACGACGACGCATTTTATGAAATTATTGATAAAATACTCATTACATACATGGCTTAATAGCATGATATTAATTTTTAATAAAAACAGCTGCTATTTTTAATATAAAAAAACTGAATCGTTCAGAAAAGTGAAGAAGTTAAAGGCACACTAGTTTTAAGTACACTAGTGTTACTGCTCTAGTTCCTACACCTTCTAAAACTCACGAATCAATGAATTAAGCAGTTCAATTAATTAAGCTGTTCCAATGAAGTTGATCACTGATGGGCATAATAAGCTGGTCTACCGAATGTGGCTAATTTTATAAGCACAAACGCTGAACCAAGGGCTTGAAGGCTAAAAGGTTATGAAGAAGTACTAATAACATGGCATTAGTGGGATTAGTCATACTAACTACTGGACAATACCTAATAAGATACATGTACAATCGAAAAGCTTATTTTTCATATCAAGCTGTAATTTCTCTTATCAAGGTGCTGAAGTATTAGATGTTTATGTTGTGCAACTGCTTACAAATATTGTTCCTCAATGTTCATCTTCTACAAACAATTAAATCAATTAATTATTGATCATCAATAGCATGATCATCAATAGCATCAATAGACCACTGTCCTTCATATCGAGTTCGACACATAACAATCAGCTCAGTGTACAATGGACATAACGTACATTGAACACCCTTTTATTACAGACACTTTCTAGTTAAACCAAGGCCGCACTCTTCATACTAGAATTAAATCTTCTTTCCCTCAAATTCATTGTCAAACAACAAAAGACGATCAATAGATCTAGAGATGAATCATCACAACATAATGATAAGCAGACATTGACTATTGGGTCATACAGAGAGTCCTAAAAAGTGAGAGGTGTTGTCAAACTGACCACAGTGATAACTACTTTTCGTCAGAACAGTCCACATTTCATACAAGAGTCTCGCAGCTGTTACAATACGCATAGGAAAGGGTAGATGGATCTTAAAAGTGAGAACAATAGAGTAGTTTTACTCAGAGTGTTTAGCCCAGAAGCAGATCATCATCGTTAACGTCGTCCTTCATCATGTCCCAACCGCTGACGTTGTCGGATTTTGTCATGACATCGCCAGTCTCTTCCTCTTCGTTCCCGGCAACCTATAGATAGGATATAAGATACCATTAAAGTGTCAGGACTCAGGATACACAAAGGAGATGTTACTCAGCAAGTACACCGGCGATACAATAACAGTATACGAACTACGAGGTGGTAGTGATAAGCAATGGTAAAGTTCATTATAAATATCCTAGGTCATGAAATCTCATAGAAAACAATCAACATATGCTATCACAGCTATTCACTATGATTCATCAAATGCTTTAAAGAACAGAAATATTTTGATTGTTTTCTTCAACTTAACTTAGATAACTGTTTGGGAAACTCCTCCACACCCAAAAATTAATTGCCGCCATAAATTGTTTACTTTTAATACCTATAACCCATACCTATAATTATGATTGCACGGCGTTACACGAACGAGACTATAAGACTGAATTCTTTACAGACTAAATCCCTTGTGCTAGGAGAACAGTCTGAAAAACCCTTTTCTTTGCCCTAAGTCGCTGCATGCATCGCTTACTTGTAGTCAATTGTATCTTTTAAATTAAATATTTAGTCGTAAATTACCACAATAAACTAAATCTAAAACTGTTCAATTCGGTGAGGTCTATACAGTCTATTAAAGGTGTATGCAAAAGAACATCACTTACCAAATCAACGCTGAGAGAGTGAGAGGGGTCCCCAGGGCGGACAGTGTCTCCTGCACTGATACCTCCTATTGGACCGTCGTCTTGTTGGAGATTTGTGTAGTCCCCGGGCTGGGAATCGTCGTACTGCGGCAGGAAGTTAGTTTTGGAGTGGTCAATCAGTGGGTCAGAGTTCCTAGGGAACACGCATCTCAACTGATGGGTGTAGACTAAAAATCATAATATTTTACACACACTAGCTATCGAGTTGGACCCAGCAGAACAGATCGCTGCCGTAACAAGACCTATCGAACCGAGGTTCACTATAAGAACTACCCCGAGCTCGAGACTACCACGACCCTCTCCTCGTCCAACTCAAAGAAGGGCAGGGTCGTCTCTTAACATTGATCAGCCCAATAAAAACATAGATGAGGCTGCAAGGGGGCTGCAATGAACAGAACAACTGCAGCCCTAGAGAACTGCTCTTCGTTTTCATAGGATGGAGGAAAGAGTGCTTTTATCAATTGCGATATACTGCGTCCATAAGTATTTAATGTACATTGTTTCGGGAGTCATAACGGCAAATCGATAACAATACATTGATAATAATACTCTCTTCTCATTCTTATGGTGATTAAAAATGATCTTAAACTCAGACAGCAAGAACAAACTACTCTAAACACCTAGTTTTTCACGCAGCTTTACAGCATCGCACAATATCTTTCTGTGAAAAAAAAACGTGCTGCGAGAAGCAAAAGTCACATTTAATCAAACAGCAAGAACATCGAATTGAGACCGTCATTATGGGGTTTCTTTAAGAGTGAACAATTAATAGATAGGTTGTTGTATGACTAGGGTCTTCAATACATTTGCTTGAGGGTTATTCATTAAGACACAACAGCGTCATTTAGAAGATAGATTTACAGAAAAACAACGGTCTCAATCACGACACGCAGTGATTAATAACACAAACAGATGATTGGAATTTAGAGAACAAAATTAAGGAAATCACGCCAGCTACCTTCACCTGTCCAGCGAGAAACAGAGCAGTGATAAGGAGGAACATGGCTCCCAGAACAGCAAGTGTGAGGTGGAGGAAGAGTGGAAGTCCAGCTAGGGAGTATGCCACGCTGAAAGGGGAGGAAGTGTGAGAGGTGGAAGTCTACTCTCGAGTATAAAGTAATATGGGCTGGGGTGTTTAGTTTTTGTCTATTGCTTGGTATTCAAACCTATTCTTACTCAAGTTGTAAAATGTATGCTATCACCCGTTTGATTATAGGTGGTTTTTTTCAATACCCCTTAAAGGAATGTTATCAGGACATTCCAACATTCCACTGATGATAATAATGTAGTCAAGTGTTGCCCATTTGAGTATTTATCATGGCCAGTTCACCAACTTGTTATGCTTGCCCTCCACGATCGTATCTTTGTCGTTCAACTAGTGGTGTCTTTTGAGGTCTGCTACAGCAGTTC
>JH153500.1:346414-357788 GCA_000226015.1 Mnemiopsis leidyi | reverse complement strand
CAACTTTGTCAGCATTCTAGCTGACCTTACAACACTTTCGACAACAGTTTTTGAAGACTGACATGGCAGTCTGTTGAATAACTTCTTTCTGGCTTTCTTTTGTTACATCTGCGTAGCTCCTAACTACATTCTTAATGTCTTCTTTGGAACAAACTGACTTAGACAGTACATTCCTGACAGCATTCTCAACAGTCACCTTGATCACGGGTTGAAGAGCTTTCAGTTCATTTTTAACCATAATCTCTAAGGTTCCATTGTCAGTTGTTGAGGGTACAGACAGCTGATATGAGTGTGGACATGTCTAGCAGTCTTTACTGGCTGAGACACCTCACTCCTTACTGTAAAATACATGAGCTCGACTTTTTTTAAACTGTGCTGCAGACAATGCTTGAAGTTAAACAAGTTTTTTTCAATTTTGTGCTACAAGTGGACTTTTTGAACTGATCTATCCTCCTTAAACAGGTATAAATTATGGAATTATACAACTTAAATACGGAATGATTGACCAATTAACTATTGAGGCCAGTTTGGCCGACAAGCCATCTTTCAGATGGGTCTTAGAGGAACAGGAAAAGGATATCATTGACTTGGAAACTATATTAGACAAGGTTTGCTTTTACAAAACAAAGTTATTTTGTGCTAAATCAGTTTCATTAACCTGTATTACCCCTTATGTCGACAGCCATTTGTTGGGTAAAACCAACTGTATTATTACTTAAGTTTTCTTTTCAGGTATCTAAAAGCTGTAAAACATTTTGTGATACTGGAAAAGCATTCTGTGATAGCATGGGGTATGCTATGTTTGTAACATATTATTTTATATTTTAGATTTTATTAGAAGATATTTATTATAGTTTTCTCGCCTACCAGGGCTTTTTCTTTAAAGTCCATAAGTTTAAAGTTATCTGCATTCTACTCAATACCATTCATTCCAGTCCGTTCACTGAGAGCATTCATGATCTTGCCGACCATTTCAAAGCTGACGAAGAGATCAAGGACGCTTATACCACATTCTCAGAGCATCTGGAAGAAATCAACTCATTTTACTCGGTAAAAAGCAATTATTTTTATATTCAATGTAAATTAATTGCATGAGGAATGAGCATACATCAACTGACCTATCAATCAATTTATTATGACCACTTTTGATCTCTTCTTTCATAACTGTACACTGTACAGATGTTACTAGAGCAAGCTAGAAGAAGTATCCTCTCATCAATGATTGAAGATATGAAGAAGTGAGTATCCTATTTTGTGCTGATTTTCAATCAAGTAATACACGCTTTCTACTATGCTTTGAATTTAGTAGTAAGTGAACCTACGAATACAGATGCATATTAGATGCTTAATCAACAGACAACAAAAATAAATACACTACTACAACATGCATAAATTCATATTTAAACTATTTAAGTGCGATAATTTGCCATCATTGCAATAAGTCAAGCTGTTGAGTTCTTGGTTGCGCTCCAATATGGCTCAGATATTAGCCTCAGGTCCTCCTACTCTTTTACACTGAAAGATAATTATGTTCCTCCTCAATATTTCATGTGATATTAAGGTAATTCTTATACTATATTCACCTTTCAGAATGTTAAAAGAGGTAAAGCTGCATCGTAAAGCCTTCAAAGAGAAAAGTGATGAACTCGACACGTGAGTTTGAATAAAGTTTTATATGGGTTTTTCATTGTCTTGTCTTTGTCATAAAGTTCTACAGCAGGTATTCTTTGTCTCGTCTTTGTCATAAAGTTCTACAGCAGGTATTCATTGTCTTGTCTTTGTCATTAAGTTCTATAGCAGTTATTCATTGTCTTGTCTTTGTCATTAAGTTCTACAGCAGTTTTTCATTGTCTTGTCTTTGTCATAAAGTTCTACAGCAGTTATTCATTGTCTTGTCTTTGTCATAAAGTTCTATAGCAGGTATCCTTTGTCTTATCTTTGTCATTAAGTTCTATAGCAGGTATTCATTGTCTTGACTTTGTCATAAAGTTCTATAGCAGGTATTCATTGTCTTGTCTTGTCATTAAGTTCTATAGCATGTATTCATTGTCTTGTCTTTGTCATAAACTTCCATAGCAGGTGTTCGTTGTCTTGTCTTTGTCATAAAGTTCTATAGCAGGTATTCATTGTCTTGTTGTTTTGTCGAACTCTGTCAATTAGATGAAATTATTACCGAGAAAGCTTCTCCACAGTATGAACTTTGTACCGCCTGAGTAATGTTTATTCGAAAACTACGAATAAATTCCGAGTCACGACACTGTGCTCTGTATGTACAAGACATGATATATTCTGTGTTTGTTAAATTTACGGACACTGTCAAGTGTAGATAGCGGAGTTACTGAATACTGTTTTGTTTGTCTGCACATCAACGACAACTACTCAATCCTGTAAATAAGATTAAAGTAGCTGACATCACATCTTGTCTGAGGTCGAAATGAGGACGTGGAAAAGCTTCCCTCCCAATTGAACCACAATTTATGTGCGTGTCTGTATCTGTGTCTTTTGCTTTTTGGTACCATTATTGTGCTACTAGATGTGATGTAAGTGTCTAAAAATGCGGTAAGTATCTTAATTTGTGTATTATTCGACGTTAACTACGCGTTTTCGAGCCAACAATATTCTCCTCATTATAATATGTATAATATTGTGGGTATTTGAGAAGAACAATGTAATTCGAGGAGTGAGTGATAACACGTCATGAGATTTGGACTCGTGCCAAAGAAATGCCTTTTGTATCACTAGCTGGTAATATATGTGATGATGATCTTTGCAGGGCACTGAATACTAACTCTGCCAAGATCCCTAAGAAAAAGGACGATACACTCGACGCAATAGTACGTCCAATAAATAAGGGATTTTATTCAACTTTTAAGTAATCTCTATTTTATCTCATTTTATTTTAGTTCAGCTCTTTAACCGTTGATCATGCTTTAGTCTTAAGATGAAATCTGAATTCAACAATTAGAAGGGGGCAAGGGTAGGTTAACTTTTCAGATTATGTTATAGTGCACAAAACTTCTATTCTTATCATGATTCAAGTGATCTATGTTTAACTTATAACTTAACTTATAAATATATTGCAGAATTCTCTCTCCACCCTGTCGGACACGAAGGTGGAATTCCACCACACTGCAGTGGACTACGTGTACGAGATAAGCAGACTGCAGTCCGGCAAACAGTTCCTAGTTACTGATAAGGTCGGGATATTTTCCTGTATGTGGGCTTTTTAAGATTAAGTGGGATGTAGACTGTAGGTATTACTATAGTCAATATAAATCTTCATTATTTAGTATTAAGTCAATTGTTACGGAGAAACATACCTGATTGAAAGAATAAAACTGAATTACTTTGAGGAAGCTGATAGATGTTTAATTGTACGGTATTTTCTGTTTGTTAAAGCTTAGAAAAGTCCCAAATTCCTTAAATAACATTGAGAATCAAGACACCTATATACTTATATTCCAGTTTCTGCATCTGATGTACTCATTCTACTCATTCTTCCACCAAGGATACCTTACTCTACAGCATATCGACCCTTACCTCAAAAACCTTAACGCTCTGGTGAGTCGAGGATATTGAGTATCTCCTTCAAGTACATTATGCAATGTATAAATTATAAGTACACCAAATGTTTAAGTTATAGAATTTCTTTTATCGTGTTTGTGTGTACAACATGTATATTCCATGTAACATCTTAACATGTAGCTACGAATTATATGTTAAATCATTGAAGTGAGCTGAGTCCCCATGAAGAAGGACTGTGTGCACGATGAGAGTTCGATCAGTTTGATCATCATCAAAACTTTATTTTTCTGTCTTCATGACAAGAATGACAACAACTTCACAGGATTGTACAACAAAAAGTGTCATAATAAGATAGTATCTATTAGTTGCAGCTTTAAAAAAAGAAAAAAAGATAGTATCTATGTATAATATACCCCCTCTATCTAACCAAGGCTGTGCTATGCCAGTATAATTCATCACTATCATGGTAGTTGTAATTGTGTTATAATTGCCTGCTTGACGTTAGTAGTAGTACAAGTAGTCTTGTAGTAGTGCATCTTGTACATCTTGTAGGTATGATAAGGGGAGGTCTGTATCCAGGTGTTAGGAGTGAGATCAACTCTGCTATCCAATCTTTTATTCTGAGTTTCTACATTTCGCGTCATGCTTCCTGAATCTCGTTCTCTCTCTCCCTATTTTGCACTTGTACCTTTTGTTTCGTTAGGTTTGAAACCCTTCGTTTTGTCCTGTGCCGTACTGTAACATTCCACTCAATAAGCATCTTCACAAAATTATAATCAAAAGACTTTAAAAAAATGTTTAAACTTCTTCTCAAACCTGCGCTAAGTTGTAGAGATCAAAAGGCGTGATAAAACTGTCTGGGGATTAGTGAGCCATATGTCCTGACTTAAACAAGACGTCTAATCCCGTCAAGGTTCTAGTTTAGTTGTGTGGTTGAGAGTTCAGTGCTGTTTAAAGTTTGTTTTACCCAACCGCTAAAGTGTATCCGAGCTAATTTTGTTCTTGGTGCATGGAGTACCTATTATTTAGGTGTTTATTTTTCAGAACTATTGTGGTGCTATCGTGCTATCAGTAGTTTTGAAAACTAGAATTTGTGGCTTTCAGAATTAAGGTTAAATTAAATGATAAGAAGGGCACTATAAAAGTAGGAGAAGGAAATTCGACTCTTTTCAACCCGTCGCGTGACATTCACTTTTATTCTCCTCCTGCTTAATTGAGTATCATGTTCTACCTTCCACCCTACCTTCCCGGGGTCATGCCTGCATCAATCTACATATACCAGTCACATATTTCCATATTACCTATTCTGCATATATGCATATTATATATATACCTGCATATTATATATATACCTGCATATCACTCCATGATATTACTCTAGCTTAACCCCTTTCCGTACTGCATTGTTCACACCTCACTTCCACGCTAAGTCCCGGCTTGAATAGCCCGCTGATTAGTTTATCTCGCCCACTAAATTAACCTGAACTTGCGAGCAGCATCCACCTACCCCGCTTTAGTGTAGTATATATTTCTGTGGTCTATGGTAAAAGGTGGTTAGGGTTACACGTGCTCGAGGGTTATAATGTACTGACGGTGTCGAGTGTCGGACATAGTGTCGTATATTTCCGCCGGTTTCTTGTTCTAGCCTTGCTCTCTCTCTCAGTCTTCTTGTCAGTCGCTACTTGTGCATGTGATTTTGCCTCGTTGCCAAGTTTTTTTGTTTTAGTAGAGTTTAGGTTGCTGTTAGTGAGATATGTAGTTTTGGGGAGAGTATGCAGCGCGATGGGGCGTTCAGAAAAAGTTTTGTCAGTGCAGCCGCCCGGCTTAATTGTGTAAGTTTTGTCAGTGCAGCCGCCCGGCTAAATTGTGTAAGTTTTGTAAGTGCAGCCGCCCGGCTTAATTGTGTAAGTTTTGTCAGTGCAGCCGCCCGGCTAAATTGTGTAAGTTTTGTCAGTGCAGCCGCCCGGCTGAATTGTGTAAGTTTTGTCAGTGCAGCCGCCCGGCTAAATTGTGTAAATTATGCATTTGTTGGTGCAGTACCTAATGCAGTAACTAGATGCAGATAGCACTATATTAAGGGATGAGTGACATGCAAGCTTAGCGGTCTTTCAATCGAAATTTTAGCTTTTTAGTTTGCACCTTGTAGGCCTAACCTATATTTATTTATATTATGATATATTGATATTTTTGTTCCATCCAACTGAAAATGTTTGAGTTTAGAAGTTAGTTAAGGACAATCCTACTATGTTCAGAGACTGTGTACTGTGTACCTTATCTAAGTTAGAAGCGATTACAAGTCAGGCCATCAACAAGAGTTGTTAATTTTAAAAGTTTAAAACTGGTGGAATTTTGTGATCTGTCAAGTGTCAACCTTTTAAAACAGTGCTTAAAGTTCGTGTTCACGCTGATTGGACTTAACCTGTTGGTTTCTTTCATTTAAATCCCAAACTTAGTTGTCATTTTATCTCCAGTCTACTTCTGGTGTCATGTACTGTGAATGGTATATATCTCCACATATGCTATATTGGAGGGTAGGAATATGTTGCTTGATTGGAATACAAGGAATATGAGGAATTGCTTGTGACAAACTGCTGTCAGTTTGTGTCTGAGAATATAAAATAACTAGCAGCTGCAGGTGTTTGTACCAAGGCAGCAAAGATGAGGGGTGACTCACTTAGCATCTGTTTCATCTGTAATAAATTTGTTGGGACAATTTAAAGTAACATTTATCTACGTATAGCTTCCTTTAAAAGTATGATTGATCATTAAATGCATCTCCGCATAATCTCTTAAATTTGAATGCGCATATTAGTTATGCACGCAGCCTGTCTCATACAATTGGAAACTTTCGAAACTTTGAAACTTTTTTACGCCAAACTGCAAGTAGTAAACACGACTCCAAATTATGAAACGGTTTGATACCAAACTGTGATTATTAAATACGACTCCAAATTACGAATACTACATTCATCAGAACAGAACTGATCCCGCCAAGCTTCAGTACGCTGCATTTCAGTTATCAGTAAAAAACTAGCGTAACTTCACCAAGGACGCCAGATAAAATTAGATTATCAGTAGTACCGGGGGTGCTAATGATTCTATTGTAGTGCACGCGAGTTCATTCAACTGATAGAGGGTGTCGTATTTACAGCGCAGGTCTCCATAACAACGTGATATATGATAGATTATCATCTTTAGTCTTCACCAGAAAATCTGTAGGAAGTTATGTATAATTTTACTGATGATCTTTCCATATTATATGAAACAAAAGCAAACGGTGATATGCAGTAAAAAATTTAAGTTCAAACCACAACCGGCGACGTCGTCCACAAAAATCCGTTACCAACTGTTCATGCTTGTTTGCGAAAGTTGGTTTAAATTTGGTGTTATGAAGAAGTTTCAGAAATTTGAGTCAAGTTATATTTTATTGTGCTCAATGAATACACCTTCTTCAAGCTTTTAAGTTAAAACTGGGATGTTATCTAATAGTGATAATATTTTCGGGCATATTGCAAACATTTCCTAGGGAGTATCCGAAATTTGTGTTATTTTCGGGAACATGTTTAAAGATCTCATAAAATACCAAACAAACAATAAACTAATCAAGTTTATTTACAAACTATCCACTGTTGATGATAGTAGTTCGAGGAACGGAGAAAATAGGAACCGTTTCAATAAGGATGTAAATTGTACAATATACAATGTACAATGTGCAATGTACTTGTTAACATTTATGGTGGTTGATAATAACCATTTTATTTGTAACTCTTGGGAACTGTAGAATATTATTTTAAATCTTGTATTGTTTCAGATGCAACAGAAACAGACACAACGCGATGAATCACTAAAGAAACTAGAGAGTAGACACAAGAAAGTTACGGAGGTGAGACAGATTAGCAGATTAACTAGATTTGCTAATTGTTTGTGTGACACCCGCCCGAAGGACCTAGCGTGTTGTGTGGGAGGGTACAAGTTTACTTACTGCTGTGTTTCGTTGTGTTTTGGTTTCACGTTTTTGTGTTTAAGTTTCACGTCTTTGTGTTTAGTAACTGCTGTGGTTCGTTGTTTTCTGACTGGTTGGCCGGTTGTTTTTCTGTCATGATCGGTCGTTCAATTGATTGAAAATACAGTTACCTGAGATTAAAAATGTGCTCGATTGTATAAAGTGAATCACAGTTTGGACTGCATTCCCATAATGAATAAGTAGTATTTCTAAATGATACCTCAAAGTTAAACGTAACTAGATCTAGGCAACAAAAATATGTGCTGGTTAAGATATGCGATCTCATTTTGATACTTAGTTGACGACTAGGCCTTCTAGAACTATTTTTATATCTGATGCATTACCTCGTACTAGCTACCTTTACAGTATTACCAGGGCGCATCAGAACTTTTTTAAATCTTGAGTCATTGCCCGTCGTTAAAATTAATGCGTCTTCTCAATTTAATTAACATAATTTAATCGTCGGGTCGGCTCTCTGGAATGTCGTTTAACACCTGCCAAAAACCTATCTCGCACATTCTATCTCTCACATATAATATACAGAGTGTAAATCCGATATCTTGTAACCTCTTCAACAAGTAACTTAATCAGCCCTAAATACGTCTCACTCTCTCTCTCTCGCTGCCGCATTGTTCGCTGGTTACTTTGTTCTTCCTACTTTCCGCAATCGATAATCCCTGGTTTGCGTGCTACTCCGCAAGCTTTCCAACCGCGGCACGTGCCACATAATCAATCGCCGCTGTTGGCGGTATTTCTTGGAAACACCTCCCTTACTTTGACTCTTTGCGTGTGTGTGTGTGTGTGTGTGTTTGTGTGTGTGTCACATTTGGCGGTGTACATTGTACCCACACACTCCCAAATACACTGCCATTGTTTGCTTTACAGTGCCCTGCCCAGCTGCTCTCTGTACTGCAGTGCTCAGTATGTAGACCGTTCTCTTTGACTGATGCGCAGATTTGTAGCTGCGTTGTTTGCGTGCTGCGCACCCCGTCGCGCCCCCTCTACAGCGTCGTTTGGGGAAGAAGGGGACATCGCTGATCCCCGGGACATTGATGAAGGGAGCTGCGTCAGTTCGACCTCCGATGGGACTATTGATCCTCGAGAAATGTTTGGTGTGGATGATAAGGGTGGTGGCTTATCCGGAGAGGGTTCAGAAAGTGATGAAGTGAATCAGGTGGATGGAGGGAGTGGTAACTCCAAGGACCCGGATATTGATCACCAGGCAGGTGATAACAGCTGTGATCTACGTCACCGCCGTTCATTATCAGAGAAACATGCTGTAACTGTTGGGTCCGAATCTGAATTTTGCAAGTCAGGAAAAGCGGACAATTGTTCCGTTGTATCAGAGTCATCTGGAACAAAGTCACTGGAGCGCGAAGTTAACGGTATCGAGACAGACAATTCGGATGGTTCCAAACAAGTGGGTATTGTTGCGTCAGACAATCACGTGGGTTTAGAGGGGGGCCAACTCACAAATAATATTGGGAAAAATACAACCACCTCAGAGTGTGATGAGTTATCAGCTGATAAGAGTAAAGGTAAAGATACTGGAATGTGTGTTGGTCTGACAAGAACTGAAGTGTTTTTGGACCAATCACCGCTCTCTGAGAATTCCAACGATGAGCCACCATCGGAGGATGACAAAACGTTCTCCTACGATTACTCGTGCCTTGAAGATGACGTCACGTCCACCTTGTCAGCAGAAATGCCCTCAGTTAACAAGTCCACCGACACAGACGCAGTTAAAGATTTGATATCGGTAAAGTCAGACTTACAATCAAACACAAGTACTGAACCTCCTGAAACTCTTCTCCAAAATGGACATGAAACTCAGCCAGAAAAAGTTATCAAAACAAAAGGAAAGCAGGCTGGAATTGTTCCGGAAATCCGGCTGTCCGGATATATTTCTAGCGACTCTTCCGACTCGGATATGTCCAGTGATACGGATCTGGAAGACGATTTTCTGTTTAGCAAAGCACAGCCTCCCGAGGTAAATGCCTCAAGTCGTTACCTAATTTAGGTCTAATTAAATCTAGTTTGTTCATTTTGTTTGTAGCTTATTGATTAAATTAAAATCATAGTTTAAAGTATTAACGTATAAACGTCAAGACTTTCTATGTAACCCCCTGTACCGCAACACTCTTTGTCTGTAAATGGGCTGCTGCGGCAAGTCAATAATCCTTGACAACTTTGACACGTTCTTGGCACCTCCCTGTAAAATACTAGCGCACAGTGCTGGCTGTCGACCGGGCTCAAAGAGCGACAGTAGGTGCCAACAGCCTGGCGTGTGTGTGTCGCGGTTGTCATGACAACATGTCGGTTGTCATGACAACATAGCAGCGAGACGTGGGGGTTGACACCAAACTGTTTCAGCTCAAGAACAACGATTACGATGGGCTCATGATAACCCCGAAGGACGATTCGTAAGTTTTTAAAAAGTGGGATTTCTGCCAGTTGTATTGCTCGTTCAGCTATGATCTCACGTCAAAAGCGTGCTACTTATAAGTTTTAGTTACAGTTAAAGTTGAGAATCAGCACAGTTTTAAACGATTTTAAGACTTTGAAAAGTGATATTTCATACACCGAGGACATCTGTCGATAAATAAAACATATTTCATTATGTTGTAAACTCTATTTTACGTCTGGAACCATAGAAGGTAAACATAACCAAACATTTATCTATCAGTGTGCTGTTAGAAGGTTACTTGTACAAGAGGAGTCACAACACTTTCAAGACGTGGAAGAGAAGATACTTCATGATAAAGGAAAACCAGCTTCACTGCCACAAGCGGAGTAAAGGAAGCAAGGTTCGTTCTTCATTCTTACTTCATAAGTTGTTTGTCCTTTGTTTGTACTTCGTTCATACTTTGCTCGTACTTTATTCGTACTTTGTTCATACTTCGTTCTTCTATCGTACTTGAAATGCTACTCATCGTAGCTGTCAACTGTTTTATCACATTTGCGATTTTTTATACACTTTACACTGTATATTATAGTGTATAGTGTATAGAAAATCGCAAATGTGATAAAACATTATACAGTGTGCAATATGTAAACATATGAGTTAATCACTTATACTTAGTCGGCATCATCAGAGTGATCCATTGCACAGCTATGTTTTGCTCGATACTACAATGACATTGTCAAAATGACAAATACAGCTTAAGTTGTGTGTGGTTATAATCGATACAAGAAAAACTGCCGCGAAGCGTGAAAGTAGTAGTTATTTAAATGTATTTACCGTGGCAAAGTATCGTTATTTGGGACACCTAGTTACTTTAAATAATTGTAATACTGATGCTCAGAATACTCGGCCTTACTGGTCTAAGTTACTGATACTGTTCGTTTTCCTACTGTTCGTTTTCCTACAGCGAAGCGTGAAAGTAGTAGTTATTTAAATGTATTTACCGTGGCAAAGTATCGTTATTTGGGACACCTAGTTACTTTAAATAATTGTAATACTGATGCTCAGAATAATCGGCCTTACTGGTCTAAGTTACTGATACTGTTCGTTTTCCTACAGACTCGGTGAATAAAGCAGATGTGATAGTATATTTGATAGTGTTTCAACGTGGTTATATGTTAGTGTAACACTGGTCGGAAAAGTGAGATTCTGGCTGTCGTAGTGTACTTATAGTTACACACACACACACACACACACACACACACACACACACACACACACACACACACACACACACACACACACACACACACACACACACACACACACACACACACACACACACACACACACACACACACACACACACACACACACACACACACACACACACACACACACACACACACACACACACACACACACACACACACACACACACA
>JH153500.1:312660-335527 GCA_000226015.1 Mnemiopsis leidyi | reverse complement strand
ACAAATTCATTTCAAGATTGTCGGGCCTGAGCAGCACTCTGTTGTCCCCAACAACATTTTTTGCCACCTTGAAGGCACGTTCACTGGCCACAGTGGATGGCGGTGGGCAGAGGTAAACCCTCACAAGTTTACTCAAGTTAGGATACAGTTTATGGTTTCTTTGCCAAAACTCAAGAGGATCCACTATAGTGAGAGCTTTTCCTTCATATACCTTGTAACCTCCTCTCTTATCACGTTATTGGGAGAACCAAAGTCATAAGCCACCGTCGCAATGTATCTTAAAGTAAAGGCTATCATATTATCGCACAACTGTATAGGACGAAGTTATTACAATTGAAAAATCAAGTAAGTCCATGGTGCTATGATGATATCTCAATTTGAAGTTCCAGTATAAATATCATTCAATTACGGCTAATTGGTTTTCATATGTTTTTTTAAATGTTGAACACGAAGTTAATTTAAGTTTAGTTGAAATTTAAAACTTAAAATTTGAATAAGAATTTACTTCCAGTCGACAAAATTTCAGTCCCGGTCCCGGTTAAAATCCCGGTCCCGGTTGCAATCCCGGTCCCGGTTACAGTCCCGGTCCCGGCCACAGTCCCGGTCCCGGCAAAATCCCGGTCCCGGCCATTTTTACCAATCCTGCTCCCGGTCCCGGTCCCGGCTGAAAAAGCGATCCCGGTCGATCCTTGATTATTTATGACAACCTGCTAAGTGCTACGGCTGCTAGGGATTCTAGTGATAGCCTGCTAAGGATAAGTGACTTGGTGACAACTTGATTTGTTTTATCGAGTTGTCACGAATAAAACTTGAATCCAGGGCAGACCCTTTGCAATACTAAATTACGCAGTACAAAGCCTGGACATGACAAAATAATAAAGCGACGTGCAATGGAATACGGATAATTTGTTAGTTTGGTTCCCTTTAAATTGTTTACATTATTACATTTAGAACTTTTTCACATACCTTGGTCCTAAATAATTTGCTAGTTTGAATACAGGCTTTACAATGGTGAATTCAGATATTCTACCTTTATTGAAATAGCTATCCTTTAGTCCTGATGCGGTTCAGTACGGGAATTTAATCCTACATGTATTCAGTACTCACCGTCTCACTGTGCACTGTATACTATATCGTCAATGGAATTTAAGTGTAAATCTCTTCTCTCTATCCACTTTTTCTTGTTGTATGATTTTTTGAAGGCTCGACCGATTTCTTTGGTTCCTGTCCCTGATAAACCGCTTAAAAAAACTAACTTTGAGAAAAGTTAAAATTGTTCTTAGAATCAAAACTTCTAAATTCTATTTCTCCGATTGGAGTGCAGCAAATGTAAATGAGAAAAAGCAACCTGAAACTGGAACCTGTAATTTCTCCTAGGAAACAAGAAAACAAAAACCAAAAACAATCAAAGAGCTCAAGTACTTGAATATCCTCGAAAACTACATTTAATAGCCATGCAATCGCACAATTTAGACAACTCTTTTAAACAGTCTAGTAATAAGACTGCACAAATTTAAAGCAGATTACTAACCGTAAATACTTAATCGATCTCTTTAGAGTGACATAACGTACTTGCTGTCTTGGGTTGAACAAAGATGTACCCCATTAAACATGGTCAAAGGTGATGTTTAACTTATATGGACTGTGTCGGCTGGAAGACATCCATTAGGGACAAATGGTCGCACAGCACGTATTGTTCAATGTTTATCAACAATGCAATGCTACAATAATCAGCCACTCTCAGTGCTCTAAAAGGCTCGAAACTATCGTCAAAAAATGCAAGGAAAGCTGAAAATTGAATCTTCGAGGAAAGACGGGCATCAAGATACAAAGCAAATAATTTCATGTACGATTTGTAAATGACACCGCCAAAAAACCACCATGCTGCAACTATTATAGTTGTAAACTCTACCTTTAAGTTTTCCCAAAAGCACCGGTCACCTCGGAAATGAAATTGAAAGCCTATCTTTATGGCCCACAGGTACCTGGTACCTATACTAACTCAATTAACACTTGAATGTGAACTACAGTCTGATTGATACCTAAGGTGCATATAAGGACTCGATCTACTAGATCAACTACAATAACGAAGTAACCGTGTTTCCTGACAATAGTATGGTTACTGTTTAGTGTTTAGCTCTGTAGGTAAGACTGTAAATAGGCTATAATAGAATACTGAATCAGCCTCTGAAACACACACTGGTTTGTTCATCCTGCAGCCACCTGCTAAGAACAAAGACGGTCATTTCTTGCCAATTAGTCAACCGATTGGAGTAAAAGATTTAAGTTCCACAGCGAGTAGAATTTTTTATAACCCAAGAAGCTATATCACCCGGGAAGCTAGATCTTCCAGGAAGCTAGATCACCCAGAAAACTAGATCACCCAGAAAACTAGATCACCGAGAAAGCTAGATCACCCAGAAAAACTAGATCACCCAGAAAACTGTATCACTCAGAAAACTAGATCACCGAGATGCTAGATCACCAAGAAAACTACGTCACCCAGAAAACTAGATCAACCAGAAAATTATATCACCCAGAAAACTATATCACCCAGAAATCTAAATCACCCAGAAAACTATATCACTATATCAGGCTTATATCATGAGTACAAAGCTGAAAAGCTGATACCAAGGCAGCTGGATCAAGTATGAAAGAATTGCCTGTAAACAAAAAACTACATAGAACAAGTAAAAAGAACACGCTCTGTTACCAACACCCGCAAATTACAACACCCGGAGCTTGCATCGCTCACAAATGCTAAGTTTTCTCCTGTCCGCAGCAAGGCTACCTTTCCACTCAGAAGTGTCGAGAGGGATCAGGAAATTTCCCTGAGCTCGATACCCCCCACGCTGAACCGATGGCGGGCCTCTCTTCAACGTTGCACTATCGCTCTCTCTCTCTCTCCTATTTAATTTCATTACGGATAGTCCGGCTATCATTATTGTATAGTCTAGTATAACTCGAGTGAATGGTGAGATGTCACAGTACTGTCAGGGTCGAATAATACGATACTGTACTTGCTGCGTCTTCAGTCAAACTTTCAAGGCGTATTCGCCATCCGATTAAATATTACTCATCATTCCTCGGAAACTTCTTTATACTGCTTGTATTGATAGCAGTGCAGATATCATTATCGTGTATTATATTGTTGTTGTTGCTATTGGTGGTGCAGGTGGCATCCTACAGTTCGTGTCTTGATTAATTTGGTGTTGTGGGGTGATGGTTTTAGCAGGACAGGAATAACGCCACCCCAATTAATCCACCTTCACCAGTCACGTGGTGTATTGTGATGCTTGTGTACTGTAGTATTTGTACCGCGGTCATTCCGGCTGGATTGCTGTAGTGGACTAGCAGCTACCTTAGTAATAAGCTACATAATATGTTATGTAGCTTCATATAGCTACTAACTACCTTATTTATAAGCTATATATGTAGGCATATGGCGTAATAGAAATAATGAAAACAAATTTATAGATCATACGTGAAGGGGGATGTTTAACTAACTTACCTGTCATGGTTCTTCTAAATTTAGTAAGGACCGTTATAGTTGTATATTATGCCAAATAAACAATCCTTCTAACTCACTGTAATCATGATGCTTTTACTTTCAGCTGATGCTGCGACTTGGTAACGCCAAAGTTAACACTATCTTTGAGCATTTGATTGTGGACCCCTACAGAAAACCTGGAATAGCTTCCAAGTACGTTTGAAAGTTGTTAAAGTTTTGGGCCATTTTGCAGATACATATTACAGATTGCGCAGTGCGCTGATAATCAGAGGACAAATGTAATCTTAATGATATGATAAACAATGGAATACATTGCATAATTTCTGAGTGAAGCGAGTGAATGAGTGATACACATAACTTTGAGTAAACTCATGCTGATCACAATATACAGTACAAGGAGGTGGGTAACGTTAAATGAAACTTTATGATATTGATACACACTACCAGAATTTATAATTACTCAATCTTAACATGATAATTCATCATCTGCTTCAGTAAGCATATGATAATCATAATATCATATCAATAAAAAGTCACATTCTCCACAGCCTGGCAGAAAAGGAAGTTTGGATCCGCGCCAAGTACGACGAAAAACTCTTCTTAGAAAACAGAGACTACATCAAAGTCAAAGTAAAAAAGAGACACCAGAGCGTAGCTGCCGGATCTTACAAAGCCACGTCAATAAGGTGAGAGACATTTCACGTGACCACTTCGCCAACAAAATTAATTCTACCGTCTTGTCAAAATTAATGAACTGATTCGCTTTTTTGGTAATAAAAATTGATATTTGATTGTGAAAATTGATTATCGCTACGGATACGTAGTATTTAAATCATGAACTTCAGCGTATTTCCCAAATTTAAGCGTGATATTTAAGGTTTAACAAAATAGTGGACAATGGTTACTAATTACTATGCCTAGTGGACATTTGTAATCTAACATCTCCTGATTTTCTCTTTCAAATAAACCGGTTATTAACGATAGATCTGATCTACTAACGGTTGAGATCAGTGTGTTCACAGACTGCCGTTCTCTACATCCACGTTCTCTAAATCCGCGTTCTCTAAATCAACGTTCTCTAAATCCACCTTCTCTAAATCCACCTTCTCTAAATCCACCTTCTCTAAATCCACCTTCTCTAAATCCACCTTCTCTAGATCTTGTTTTAAAATGCTTGATGTAACACCTCTCACGTGACTGTAGCTACCAAAACAGAATCACACTAAGATACTGAAACCTTTGGATATGATCTGGTAACCACACTGATAACACGCAAACATAGAGTGATATACTTCGTAACTGTTTCTAGTGAATACGGATCCGCCGATCCTAGAGGAGTGCGCTAAGGGCACCTGCCTATGCAATCTTCTTCGGTCGACTCAGCCGAATGATCGGGAAACCGTGATTGAGGGAATGAGGGTTAAATGAGGAGGGTCTCCGTTAAAGGTTTTAAATCTTCTGGGAGCCCCTTCAGTATAACTGTAAAAGCCTGCGTACAGGTGTAACAAAATACAAAAATACACTCTAGATTAATGAGGTGAACGAGTTTAACCACTGAACATGTTTGTTTCTCAGGAATTGTTAGACAGCTTGTATTTTGGTATGTCGTGAAGAGTTAAATGTAGTTACCTTTAGTTCCCTGTACTTACCTGTACTTACCTGTACTTACCTCTAGTAACCTGAAGTAACCTCAAATTAAGAATTACGGCAGGCCATTAAGATACAGATTACGATAAAACTGCTATTAGCTGGCGAAGTTAAGTTTTTCGCTGCATTACTTCCCTAGATCCATATAACAAAATTCCGGTTAATTTCAGTTACGATCCTGCGACGATAACATCGCATCATTCCTCCCTGAAAGTTCGCACGAAACGTGACGTGGCAATGCGACCCTTATCCAAGATATTCCAGAATATCAACAGGAAAAAGAGGGGCGGAAGTGACGGTGCTGCCTACATCGACACGGTAAGTCACGTGTTGTGTTAACGTTTCCTGCTCCCTGACCTTCCTGATCCCTTTCCCATTGAGGGGCAAGGTGTTTTTCTTCTGTCCTCACTCCGAAGATCCTCCTGATATGTGTTGTGGTTTTCCGTTTCTCTTACATTTGTTACCATGGTAACATTTTTCATTTCTGTTACTGTAAAACTTGATTTATCCTCCAGGAACAAGATCCAGATGATGAGGGTAGAGCAATGAGTCCCCAATACGCTCTCCTTGGTAAGCTATGGATTACTGTTTTATTCTTATTTTAAGATTATTCATAGACGATATTTCTTTGAAATAGTCTTTAAGGTTAGTTCCCTTCGAGAACCAATAGTGTTTTGAAAATTAACCAGTTCTATAACAAGCTGTTACCATTTCTACTTATTTTGATTCCCATAAATCTCAAAGACAATTTGCCAAATTCCTGTACTAGCCGTACAAACCAGCTGAAAGAATTAACAGTTGCTATCAGACTTACCCTCAAAATATCCCGGATGATGCTGTCCGCAGTGTCATTATCATCCCTCTGGTCCTCATACAAATATCTCTCTGATCTTCCTCCTGAAGAATCTCTGGAGCACATACGGTGGAGGAGAATTCGGGCAGATACGTTCTTCGGTAGCTCCTACGGGAAGAACTGGCTGGGTTAAGGGTGGTGGCAACCACCCTAGAAAAGACGCCCGGCAACCTCAATTTCAAATGTTCAAAAAGTCGCCACCCCTATAAATTGACCACATTTAGTGTGGTATACTACCCGACCCCTTACGCCCTTTGGGGACAAATTTGTGAACAAGCGAAAAGAGATGGAGACACGAAAATTACAGGTTTTGTAGATCCAATTGAGGCCTTAGCAAAACTTCTTTAAGTTGCTCATCCCATGGCTGGTCGGCATCGAGATTCGAACCTGGGACCTCTGGTACGAAAGTCCAATGCTCTAAACGCTATGCCAGTCAGCCATGAACCAACAAAAATGAGAAATTCGAACTTTGAGCCAGAAGAAAAATTAGAGGTGAAAAAGTCAGACTAGCAATTTAAAGTAAAATTTGTCGTCTATTCCGATAACATCGAAGCCAATCCGAAACCCAATTGATTATTACAATTGCACAGCAAAAGATACTGATAGCACTAGTTTTTTCTGTCTGGAGGTACGCTTTGCGTTTTGCGACTGATCTTATCTTATTAACATTGACGTTTCCTTATCATTAATTTAATATTTAACATTAATTCACGCTATAATAAGATTTAACCGGTCAAATCTTCATCATGGTTTATGAAAGACTGGTGGTTCTCTTCCCAGCAGGAGTAATACAAACCACTGATTCGGGTTCCCTCGCCAAGTCTGCTCCGTAGGTAGAGGCACATGTCCCCGAGGAGTCTGGAAAGATAGAAAACTCCTGCTCCATTGTCGGCAGCCACTTTATACAACAATAGGATTATAGATCATGTAGAGGAAAGCCTTACTATGGCGAGGACGGCACAATTTTGTTTTGACGTATAATATATCAAATGGTATTCGTTGTCTCGCAAAACGCCCAAAAGGCCGTGCTGCACGCGGCACGCCAGACGTCTAGCAAGGCATCCGTAATATTGGCCTATATAGATTATTGGGGTAGAATGTAGATATTTTCCTTAGTTTTAAAGACCACTTTTTCAAGATTTTTTTTCGAAAAACTGTAATTGGTTAATGATACTTTCAGTTTTGCGCCTGAAAAGTTTCGAAAACAAAGGTTTCAACGACTTCGACATAACTTTAATATGAAGAATTATAGTTCTAACTTCGGAAGTAGAATCTGCTCAACAAACTGAATACCTTGCATCATCATTTAGACGAAGAACACAACAAGCACGGCAGCAGATTGGATCTATAAACCCTCTCCGTCTAGGAAGAAGAAATCTTTTTCTGCTTGCATATTGCAAAACTTGGTCACGTGACAGCTTTCTTATTGTATTTAATTCTGCTTGATAGACATAGCGTGTCCCTAAAATTATAAGAAAGTTTCGTTGTCTTAATTGATCACTATTTTTCGAGAGTTCCGCGACTACAGTGGCAGTTTGAGGTCTATAGAGAATTTCATGATGAAGTTTGAACACCTATCAGCGACTGCTGCTTGTGCAAAGGGCCGAATTGAAATTTACAACTTGATATCTTAATGGCACCCGATCTTAGACAACGTTCAACTGTAAGTTAGTATGCAATCACAAAAGTACTAAGAGCAAATCCGTAGGAGCAGAGAGGTTAGTAATAACTGAACACATTTTAGCCTCCTTGATTTGATGGGATCTATATGAGCATCACTAAAAGTTTACCAAGCCCCTACTCGATTTTACTTTATGAGAACTAGCTTATATCACACATTCGGTTGCCATTTTGTCAAAAATTAAACAGCTCTCAGATTTTTGGACCTGTTTATGGTATAGCATTTGTCAAGACGCAAAAAAGTAGCTCAAACTAAAGGGGGCGTTGAAAAGGGGGGGGGGGTGGTGACGAAAAAGTTTTGGGCATTATCAATTGATAGCAACTTTTAGTGGCTAGCCGTCCATTGTTTTCTGTAAAATCTCTCCCCCGTCCCCCATCCGGGTAAAGCTAGTAGGTTTCGCTGCGTTATTGATGGGGTAAATTTAAGGTGTTAAATTGAAATAATTTGCTCGAGCTGTGTCATCAAAAAGATGTTTATGGGATAATTTGTCTTCAAATTTGACGGGAAGTTCGACCGGTAGAAAAGATTACGTCAAAGTTCATCGTTACGTACACATGGACAAAGTTACAGACACATGGACAAAGTTTCAGACACATAGACAAAGACAGTATCACGTTATTTGTGGTAGTAAATTCAGTAGGGGGAGTTAAGGCACTGACCAAGATATCCTGAAATTTGCCCCATGGTCAATGGTCACGAAACTTGACCATGCTCATGGAAACTTTAGATTTTCGACCATGACCATGGATACCCTGAGATATTCCCATGGTCATTGGTCAAGAATTTGGCCATAACCACGGGCACCCTGAAATTTCCTCCTTGGTCAATAGTCAAAACATTAAACCATGACCACTGACACCCCGGATCTTTGGCAATGGCCAATGGTAAAAGAATTGACTATGTTGTCTAAACCAGAAATTTGACCACGATAATGTTGAAATCTTGACATGGTCACAATTTCTGGACATTCGACCTTAGTCTTTCGAAATTTTGACCATGGTCATCGTCAAACCTTTTTGACCATGACCATGACACCACAACATATCCACGATTTTCTGACAAAATAGTCAGAAAATCGTGGATATCTATCCCCCCACCCCCCAAATTACAGATCACCCCATTCCTGCTGATTTTTAGGACCTTGACTTGTTTCAGAATTTTCGGGAGTATGTTTATCTTCTAAACTCTATAACCAGAAAAATTTTAATTTCGTTTCAAGCAAGTGCTGTAACTTTTGAAATAAAGACTAATGTACTCGTGGAATACAAAGTCATTTACATAAGTTAGTAACAAACATAATCGTTATTGTGAACATTGAAGATCTACGTTTTGTATTTTTGTGACATTTGAAACTAAATTGTGGAAAAAGCTTCACGGTTATTGTTTAATTTTCATGTCCTCAATGTTCAAAGAGACTGCTGCTCATTGCCGTGGTAATTCTCACTACATTGCTGACAATAAAGTTTTTGAAGCTTTTCATTCTCCAGAAGTAGATGCAAGGATTTAGTGCACAGTTAATCACAGGAAACACCCTTGTCACCATCACTGAGCTGTAATTCACGAGAAAATCAGTGGAGTAAACCTCGAGATAGGACATCAGAAATTTCGAGTTTGCCATGTACACTTCACTTCGATCTACTGACAAGTTCCAGATCCAGAAGAATATGTTATAGACAAAGATGGGGACACTGCAGATGACATACAGTGTCGTGAAGATCAAGACAGTTATCGTAGCTTTATCCTGCTTCTTCCGGCTTCCTCCCAACTGTCGGGTCCTCTGTTTGCTCCGCTGTAGCAGACAGAGACACAGGACAGAACAGAGCGAAATAGGAAGGACGGTAAAGCCAGTCTGGATTGTTTCTATCACAGCCAGCAGCAGCTCGTTGGGAAGATGCAACATCGGCTCGCCTTGTTCCGAAACTGTGCCGTCCAACGCAATGTAGACACAGGCCATAAGAGGAGGAACAAACGCGAAGGTGTTGACTTTCAGTGCGCTGTTGACAATCTTCATTGTTAGTGTGAGGAAGAAGTAGAAGAGAGGGGCTATCCAGCTGCAGTTAATGTAGAAGTTGGTGTTGGGTTTTAGAAGGAGGAAGAGGCGCGATACACTGATCTGAGCTACCACGAAGACGGATATTTCTAAAATTATCCCGTAGATAACTGTCCAGATGTCACAGAAAAGGGAACTAGAGGTGAAAATTTTTCCCATACGTCCTGAAAAAACAATATTTAGACAAGCATTCAACTAGCCATAGTTGTTGGCTTAAAAACAAAATATAGATCAGATTTTGATTGGATCAATGAAAATGTAGCCATGTTTGGGGCTGTCGTAAAATCAGTAAAATTGTACTTAAAGAAGTTACTTGCAACTCACCAAATGAGAAAGCAGAGTCGATGACCGGAAACATGGCCGCACAAAGAAGGAGATTTACCAGGCTTATTACCAAGTAGACATGTTTGAAGTAAGTACTGTTGTTTCCCTTAGACTTGGTTTTGTAGAAAGTGTAGAGAGACACGATATTACCCAATATTCCTATCACACAACACACGGTGAGAACTGTCCCTATCAGATAGTCTGAAGTGGAGGAGAACCTTAATTGCATGCCTGCTGAAAAATGTTGTAGAGGTTAAAACGATAACTTAGGGATTATTTCAAGTATGTAGATAAAAGGGCATTGTCTAAAACTGTGGAAACAGTCCTATTCCCACCCCTGCCTTTTTTGCATCTAATGATTATGCTGAAAAATCCCTAAAACTAGAACGGTTCGCTTTGGCAGACTATTAAGCTGTTAACAGTCACCCCGGACAACGTCCAAGATAACCCTCATGATCTGGAAAGGCTAACCCTACCAGCAGACAACTTCCAAAATCTGGAACCGCTTACTCTACCAGCAGACAACTTCCATGATAACTCAATGAGCTTCTCCTTTTTCAAGGCTCCGGATTTTTTGTTCAAAACAGACGCTCCCTTCTTCAGAACCGCTTATAACACCTCCTTTCTTGATCACATGTTCTTTGTTGAGTTTTCTCACCCTACTTTTCACAGTCCGTGGTCTGTTCCTATCGACATGACAAAGTTGGGGAGCTACTTACTACGAGTCTACATGGATAGCCTGTCTTCGGCTATTACAAATGGAATCGCCCTTAACCGAAAAATACTTCTGGCTGAAATTTTTGAAATCTTTCACCAGTAAAATAACTTGTTTGCACCTATGAGCCCCGTAAGGCAAAGCGCCAAATAGGACCTCCTAACAGAAAAGATGGATGCTATACTGAGGAAGCATTTTCCCTGCCCTTGGCAAGACCTTTATATAATGTCGTCCTCGGCTTTGCTGCAGACAGAATAATGTGACGACATTGAATCTATTCTCATTAATGCTAAAAGCCATCCTCGTTTAGCTTTGACCAGATTTTGTTTGAGTGAATTACTCTTAGCATTGGTCAGACACAAAGTTTCACTAATCTCACCTAAAAGTAGACACCGAGCTGTCGTCATTCGAAATATCTTTTCTGAATTAGTAACGATAATTGAAATATTCACATACCATCTTAACAAGAGGGCAGACAAATTATACACATTGCTAATTCAGGGTAGCTCGCGCCTGCACGTGCGGACTGCGTGAGGTTTCTCCCAAAAGTAGGTTTTGTGGAAGAATTGACTGGATCTGTAAAATCTGAAAGTAAACATTTAACGTCAAGATATCGTCATTCTTGATATCTTTACCGTATTAGTTACGAACACTGCAATATTTCCATTAACTCGCTACTTAAACTCTTAAACTTTGTTTGATATTGTTAATTATTTGACACCTGGGTAGAAGGAAAACCAGAAGTTTTATCAAACCGATGAGTGTGTCAGACAACCGCTCAAGCACAGGGCTAGGCCCTACCAACAGACCTAGAACTGCCCCACATCATAAACCGGGAAAAAGTTATTTCTACCCGTCACTCAAAGTGCACAAATTGAAAAAAGAACCGCTTACTCAGGAGCTGAACCCCCAGTCAGATTGATTACTGCCCTGCAGGGAGGTATCAGTAAAAAAAGTGATGTATTTATCGCCACAAAGTATCTTCGACCCCTGAAAAAAGACTTCTGCCAAGACCTCCTAACAGACACTACAGACGCCTTACTATATGGCTCGACAATATCAATATTTAATTCTAGACCTCAGTTTGTCAAGAAGACCTTCAAGTCGTTTACTTTCGATTTCAAAGATCTGTACGATTACCTAAATCCTTGCCTAGTCATTCTCAGTTATGCAATGAACCAACGGAATTGTGTATTCCCAGTGTTTACGGCTCAGGAGAGTTACTAACTCCGATGAACGGTTAAAAATCCAACAAGAAATCTTCAAAGAAGCATTCCTAGAATCCGGTTACTCTAAAAAATGGTTAAAAACATTGCAAATAAGGTGTTAGGCATGGGAAGAGTGCTCGAAAGGAAAAATGACCACCTCTCGGAACAGGCATCACCATTCGAGTGATCTCACGTAATGGTACTAGTGATGATGACTTGGTCAATGTAGTCCAAAAATACGAGCCACACCTGAGATGCACTCGTAGTTTCAGTAAAATTTAATGTCCTTAAGATCCTGGCTCCACATCAAGCAAGAAAGAAAAAAGCAAACTCTTTCAGTTTGTTAAAAAGACAGAATCTACCCTTAGATCCCGTCTAGTAACATCCAAACAACTTGCCCTGGGATTTAAACATGGAAGAATGGAACCGTCGAAAGAAGAACTGCAAATGTTGCAACATGATCTCAAACAAGGATTCAATCACTGTCAACGGTCGAAAAGTGAGGTCGGCACCTGGAACCTGTAAAACTTACAAAATTATTTACCTTATCCAGTATTGAAAATAAATACAATGGAGAGGCACAGCCAGTAATAGAGTATGCGAGGTTGAGAACGAGTTGATGCCTCCAAACGACACATAAATTAAGGAAAACACATAATTGTTGGCAATTGTATTTTTAGTAATCATTAATTGTGTCGGCAAGGGGTGCTCCATATATAGTTATCTGTCCGCCCCTCGGGAAATATGGCAGACCATTATTATCACTGTAGAATCTTTAAAACCATACAGCAAAGTTACCCGCCATTGTAGGACTTTCTCGTTGTGCAATGAGAAATCAGCCGTCTTTCAAAGAATCTTTATTTTTCTTTGATGAGAAATGCATTAGCAAAATCTACGTAACAAACCTCTTGGTAATAAATTGCTAAAAGCATCTGCACCGATCGGTATCACTTATAAATATTTCAGGTTGCTTTAGCCGCGACAGTGCTAAAATCATGCGAAAATAAATATGTTCTTTATGAACGTATGAACAGCATCGCTTGCATTGACAAAATTTTCTTAAGAAATTGCCGATCAGATCAGTATAATTTTGCAGTAAATAGTAAAAAAAGCTTATCTGTGAAAAGAAAACTTTGAATACAAAAAGATAATTGCTCTTGTGAACCGTCCAAAAACCATATTCCGCGGTTTTTTGTGGCACTGTTTGTAAAGTTAACAACCAGTAGTCTGTCTCTCATTTCTTGACTGATAAGTTCGACTACTCTCAGCCGCGGGAAGTCTCCTTGCCCTTCCGAGTATAAAGTTTCTAAACCGTGTCATTCTCCAGAAGTATATGCAAGGATTTAGTGCACAGTTGATCACAGGAAACACCCTTGTCACCATCACTGAGCTGTAATTCACGAGAAAATTAGTGGAGTAAACCTCGAGATAGGACATCAGAAATTTCGAGTTAGCCATGTACACTTCACTTCGATCTACTGACAAGTTCCAGATCCAGAAGAATATGTTATAGACAAAGATGGGGACACTGCAGATGACATACAGTGTCGTGAAGATCAGGACAGTTATCGTAGCTTTATCCTGCTTCTTCCGGCTTCCCCTTAACTGTCGGGTCCTCTTCTTGCTGCTCTGTAGCAGACAGAGACACAGGACAGAACAGAGCGAAATAGGAAGGACTGTAAAGCCAGTCTGAATTGTTTCTATCACAGCCAACAGCAGCTCGTTGGGAAGATGCAACATCGGCTCGCCTTGTTCCGAAACTGTGCCGTCCAGCGCAATGTAGACACAGGCCATGAGAGGAGGAACAAACGCGAAGGTGTTGACTTTCAGTGCGCTGTTGACAATCTTCATTGTGAGTGTGAGGAAGAAGTAGAAGAGAGGGGCTATCCAGCTGCAGTTAATGTAGAAGTTGGTGTTGGGTTTTAGAAGGAGGAAGAGGCGCGATACACTGATCTGAGCAACCAAGAAGACAGATATTTCTAAAATTATCCCGTAGATAACTGTCCAGATGTCACAGAAAAGGGAACTAGAGGTGAAAATTTTTCCCATACGTCCTGAAAAAACAACATTTAGACAAGCATTCAACTAGCCATAGTTGTTGGCTTAAAAACAAAATATAGATCAGATTTTGGATGGATCAATGATAATTTAGCTAAGTTTGGGGCTGTCGTAAAATCAGTAAAATTTTGTTGAAGAAGTTACTTGCAACTCACCAAATGAGAAAGCAGAGTCGATGACCGGAAACATGGCCGCACAAAGAAGGAGATTTACCAGGCTTATCACCAAGTAGACATGTTTGAAGTAAGTACTGTTGTTTCCCTTAGACTTGGTTTTGTAGAAAGTGTAGAGAGACACGATATTACCCAATATTCCTATCGTACAACACACGGTGAGAACTGTCCCTATCAGATAGTCTGAAGTGGAGGAGAACTCTAGTTGCATGCCTAGTAAATAACAGTGTTTCGTAAGCGGCCCTTCTCGAGGAAATCCGTGGTCGACGGGCGCCGGTGGAGCATTTTTGTTGTACTCGTAGGTTGCCAACCTTAGTTATTAACTCAGCTGTCACATGATGATCGGTGAAACTAAATTATAATTTGCCAATAGTGAATAATGTTAAGTAATTGTCTCTGAAAATTTAATGTCAAATTGTTGCAAGTGCTACAGTTACACTGAGCTCGAAAGAAGATTACTATGTAATAGTATATTGCTGGTCGCTGGGTTACATGATTTAATGACTTTAGTTTTGTCACGGTGATGCGGAATATCGGGCACAGTTGCAAATTTATATTTCTGTTGACATACAAAAAGGAACACAATAGCAAAACAGTAACTTATAGAAATAGAATAAAATTCTTCAATATTTTTCGTTGTGTCGCTTCTGTTTATAATTAATGAATAATCTGCCAATAATGAATAAAAAATTATGTTTCTTTAAAAGGTTTGGGTGTGGGAAAGACAAAAATTCTGTAAAATAAACTTCTAAAAACATGAAACAAATTTATGATCGTTCAGTGTAGACTGCAGGCAGTGAAATCTAGTTTTATAATTAACACACATATTCATGCATTCAAGCTAGTAAGGTGACTGCCGGATTCCAGCTATGGATCTATACTCATAGGCCAACAGTTGGCCTATAAGTATAGATCCATAGCTTCGCCAACAATTATATAAATCTGTGCAAAAAGTGGACCAATTACAAAATAAAAAGTTCGACTACTAATGAGCGAATAGATATTTTCACTTACAGAGCATAAGACAGGTGCTCATCCTTATCATAAACGGTTTGATCCACGCCAGGCTGCTGTTTGTGATTAGACGTAAGCAGTGAAACTATGTTCTGCTATAATCGCAGTTTAATAAGCCTCCCGAAACTGCTGTAAAGGCCATTATAAAGCTCTAGTCTATAATCCCTTATTGTCTCTGAAACAAATGGTCAGTTGATACGAATGACAAGATGTTCTTGAAAAGTTTGTGTCCTGTTTATTTACTGGAGAAATTATGCGCAATGCCGATCACCGACAACACAAAGACACAAGGGCTAACGAGTTGACGTGATATTTTATTTTTTACCAGTTTTACATGTTTATACATGTATACATGTATATATATATACATTGAAAGTTCATTACATTCTGTGCTGGTTGTGTGAAAGTTAAGTAGTAGTTCAGTACCTGCACTGTGATCTTGTATTGGCTTGGTGTGAAAGTCCTATTCAGTATCTTAGTATTATAGACATACAGAAATCTGGCTATAAAATCGCAGTCAAAATATATTATCCCATCATACAATTATGATCCTGATTAAATCACTATTCAACTAATCAACTGATAATAAAGTGCGACTAAGGACTGCACTAAAAGTTACTCTGTTAAATCTACAAAAATGACTTCAAAGTCACGATTCATCCCGAATTCATTCAGGGTCTTAGATCCGTCGGCCCGGAGGCGATGGATTCATCAATCATCTAACACCGGTGATCGTCCAGTCTACCACGAACTTATCATTAAAACACAAACTCCTACAAATAACCTTCTATGTATTACAGGAACAGAAGAACTTATCATTAAATACAAACTCCAACAACTAACCTACTCTGTATTACAGGAAAAAAGAACTTATCATTAAAACACAAACTCCGACAACTAACCTACTCTGTATTACAGGAACAGAAGTACTTATCATCAAAACACAAACTCCAACAACTAACCTACTATGTATTACAGGAACAGAAGTACTTATCATCAAAACACAAACTCCAACAACTAACCTACTATGTATTACAGGAACAGAATAACTTATCATCAAAACACAAACTCCAACAACTAACCTACTATGTATTACAGAAACAGAAGAACTTATCATCAAAACACAAACTCCAACAACTAACCTACCATGTATTACAGGAACAGAAGAACTTATCAGTAAAACACAAACTCCAACAACTAACCTACTATGTATTACAGGAACAGAAGTACTTATCATTAAATACAAACTCCAGCAACTAAGCTACTATGAATTACAGGAACAGAAGAACCTAACGGCGAAGGAACTACACATACAGATACGTGTGTCCCTGACAACCTGCTATCCAACGCGACTTTGTCCTGTTCTAGTCCGGACTTGTTATCTGAAACTGAGAATAAGGTAACTGTCAACCTGCTCACTTGATCTTAAGTCTCGGGAGGCAGATATCAACCTGGTGTAGTGTAAATATCGTTAGAACTGCTAAAGTTAAATTTACAACATTTTCATGGCCTGAAATTTACTGTCAATCTTGAAATTCCGGATGGTAATTACTAATTACTCGCTGTCATTCTGGGAGCGGGATGATGAGTTTACATCTGGCCGAGCCTAAAAATGCTGCTCTCTTAACGCTATAAATGATAATAAAAGATAATTACGAATTGTTATTTGACGTCAAACGCTTATTTCTATACACCCTGCTTCTTGAAAAGAAACTTTATCCGTAACATTTAAAATCAAAAGTCGGAACTATAACTGATAACATTCTAAAAAGAAACAATGCTGATATCATTGACTACATTATTATGATAACTTATTATACATTTTAAGGATAATTGATATTTTTCTCCATCGATTTAATTATAATTGCAAACACGATCTGTAATAATCTAATATATGTGGTCGACTGAAGAAACCCGCGACAGGAACGTTTTTTATCGTTAAGAGAGCAGCACCTGAGCAGTGCGCACCTGCTTGAATACTATTTAAACTTTCAGAAGTGTACAACTAGCGGCTCTATCTCCTAAATTTAAACACAAACTTTTCAGAATTCTTCCCAAGACGGCCTCAACTTAAACCTAATAGGACCTCTTGCTTTGAACAATGTGAGTAAATCACCGCGTCTAGGGTTTTTAAATATTTTAAACTTAAAGAGAGAGGTATTTTGGAAGGGGTTACAAATTTTGACCAATGAGAAGGTAGGAAACAGGACTTTCTAGCTTCTGATTGGTCAACCCTACTCTTAAATGCATCTCTTTTAGAACGGTATTTATGTTGCAAACTTTTTACCAACTATTCTGCCGAATTAGTCATCTCTAAGTCATCTCTAAGTCCAGGTACAAATCTGCATGAATTTCTCGCTGCTTGAAATTAAAGGTTATATCTGATTTTTATTGTAGACAAATTGTTACTAAGATGTCCTTTCGTAACAATGGTTACAATTTCAGAGTTTGTTCGTGAGCAGCAAGTTGGGGGACGTGGACTCCATGTTCAGATATATTTGTGAAGGAGCAGACATCAACTTTAGAAACAGCACATCAAGCGACAGTACCCCTTTGATTCAAGCCGTTCATTCGGTAAGTATTTGAGAAATATTAAACTTTGTCTGTGTCACTTGTTGGTACAGCTCTAGAACTACTGATTATTTTCAATTATCACCATGTTTCCACATTAATTTACAGTATTAGTAGTCAATGATTAGACTCCATCTACAATGAAAAGGACTAAAATACTATACGTCAAGATGGTTGCCAGGACTTGGGACTTGGTCAGAGTACCTTATATAAATACCCTCAGTAATCCATCGCTCATTCAATGCATGTATTTAATTTGTAGTGTTGAAAAAGTTTAAAAAAATAGTTTTTATCTCCTGTAGAATTGGAAATTAGAAATCAGAAAGTCTTGTTATTAATATTACATCAATTGTAATGTCAGACAATTATCATGAAATAATAAAAAAAGCAAAAGCCAAAAGTAATAGAATTAGATATATAAACACGAAGCCAACGCGTCAGTGATCAGTACCAAATCACGTGACGAGTACCAAATCACGTGACCCACTTCTCTCTCAGAACTCACGCGAAGCGGTCCAGCTGCTCCTTATTCACGGAGCGGACGTGAACCAGATCGATGACAAGAGACAGACAGCGCTTCATCACGCCACCATATTAGGACGCACGGACCTGGCTTGTTTGCTGCTCAAGAAGGGGGCTGACCATCGTCGTGTCAATACTGATAACAAGGTGTGTTGTTTTCTTTTACTTTTGGAGGGTTTGTTTTCTCTGGTCGATTAAAGGGTTTGTTTTCTCTGGTCGATTAAAGGGTTTGTTTTCTCTGGTCGATTAAAGGGTTTGTTTTCTCTGGTAGATTATGTTGCTATGGTGCCAGACGTTGTAATTAAGCGAGAGTTTTGCTTTTACTGTGACTTGTTCAATGTTAGTTGTACTGGTTCAATGTTAATAGAACATCAGACATCTAACTCTCAGTTACTCCATCATCAATCCCTGCTCACAATTATACTTCCTCG
Organism: Mnemiopsis leidyi; assembly: GCA_000226015.1. Taxonomy (NCBI): domain Eukaryota; kingdom Metazoa; phylum Ctenophora; class Tentaculata; order Lobata; family Bolinopsidae; genus Mnemiopsis; species Mnemiopsis leidyi. The sequence goes on along the minus strand of JH153500.1, from coordinate 316,769 downwards.
TCAGGACGCTCTCGATATAGCAGTTGCTGAGGAACGAGCCAGCCTTGTAACAGTTCTCAGATTTATCAGAATAAACGAAGCTTCAGATCCTACAAGTAAGTCTTGGGAGAAGTGTGAACAATGAACAGACTCCATTATTTGATATTCCTTTTTCGTAATGAATTTGCCATCTACCAATGTACCTGTACCAAAGTCGTCAGTGTAACTGTCATATCGCGATTGATATCATGATTCTCGCGCATCTTGATCCAGAGCAGTAATGCAACTATGTGTTTTTTGTTATCCGTCTGTTATCAGGGTCGCTAAAGCCTTTATATCATCAGGTCAGCAGCTTTTGAACGAATTCTCGAGAAGACCAGCGGTTGACAGCGAGAGATAACAACAACTTGTCTTTATCTGCCTTCTTCCTACTTTTAGATATCGTTTTTGTAATGAACTGCTCAGCCCCAAGGTATTGTCAAAAGTCTATGGAAAATAAAGTTGATTAAAACGGCTGGAACGTTTTGATAACCATGTTGACTTAAGTGTATCAGTAAAACCTGGCTCTGAAGAGCTGAGTAACTCTTGTTTACGGAAGTTTATGTCGTGTGAATGTTATTTGATCTATGTTGGACGTTTTTACATAATATTGTCATGCCATTTGGGTGTTTACCGAGCTTGTTTCAATAAAATGGATTCGAAATTTCTGATCTTTTAAATTTTTCTGTTTTAGTTATGTTTTTATTTATTTTTGATTTTAGTGGTATAGATTGCCTTGAATCTTGCATATAGCTATGGATATTTTTTCAGTTGCTAAACTTTTGTCTATTGAATTGCCTAGTAAGTTCCAGACAGATTATAAGGAATAACAATTATTAGATTTTTCATGGTGGATAACTTACTTTCAATTTCTCATAAATATATGATATAATCATATGGTCGTCCTGGCAGTTTGTGTTAAGTAAAATTCGCAAGTCAATCACACTTTGACTTTTCTGAAGCTGCTTAGAAATAGAGATTTTCTTATGCTTATCTTCAATCTTAGATCTAAAAACTGCCATCTAATAAATGTTTGCAATTTCCTAAGCATAAATCTTAACCCATACAGATTTGATGTTCTTTGATTTGATAATTTGATTTTTATTCTTTTAATAAATGCATTTTATTGGTATTGGTATTAGAAATTGGTAAAGAATAAAGATGCCAAAATAATATTAACGATGCCGATGCGCGTCTAGAATTTCTCTGCCAGGCCAAAAATGCGTGGGAGCGCGTGATGGCCGCGACAGTAGGTTATGAACCTACGAGGCCTTTTAAACACTGCGTTAAAGCTAAACCCCCGTCAATTAAGCCGATGTGCGCTGCACACATACTGCAAGTGCATACTTGACGAGATGATATCCGTCTAACTTTCCCAACTCGCTCGCAGCTCGCTGCTCTCCTTCGTTCGTTAGAACGTTGGACAGATATCATCTCGTCAAAAGTTCGCGAGCCGCGCGCGAGTCGGGTACCACCGCGACAATGTACTAGCCTAAAGAGGCCCGAATTTGATGCAAAAGTAGAGGTGTTGCTAAACTTCACCTAACTTGTAAGTTGATAATCCATATACTACTGTCGCGCCCATCACGCGCTGGCGCGCTGCTTTGCTATATACGTTGCCTAGCCCTGCTGCACATTTTTATTTTTCCTTTCATGCCCCCCGGAGGGACGTCACAACGTGAGACAAGCGCTGTTTACGCATTTCTGGCCTGGCGACATGAATTTCGAAAAATTCTAAACGCGCATCGCTCGTTAACAGTAACACCTAACGGCGCGCGTTCACCGAACTGCGTCTGCAGGTGCTTACGCACGTATAATATGAATACTAATAGCGCGAGCGCGCAAAAGCTAGCTCTGGTTAGACTTGGAGCAAGACGCGCGCAAATTGAGAGCTCTGCTCTGGTTAGAGCAATTTCTCAATCATGGTAAAGGCATTGTTGACGAGGTGTTACCCGACCCGCGCGCGGCTCGCAGTTTTGAGTTTGCTGCTCTCCTTATCAACGGGCGATGCGCGTCTAAAATTTCTTCGCGCGTCTAGAATTTCTTTGCCAGGCCAGAAATGCGTAAGAGCGCGTGATGGCCGCGACAGTAGGTTATCAACTTACAACTCTCCTTAGAACGTTAGACGGATATCATCTCGTCAATTGACGAGATGATATCCGCATTCCGTCAGGAGAGCAGCGAGCTGCGATCCGCGAGTCGGATACGCATCGACAAAGTTGCCTCTATCTCGCATCTATCTGCTGCAGTTTGATGAAATTTCTCTAAACAGAGCCTTTTTGCTTACCGGGCGATGCGCGGCTCTCTCTACGTTTCCTTCCGATCAACAATTTTAATTAGCCTGAGGTCCCCTTGACGAGATTAGCTGCGTGAGTCGGGTATCACCGCGACAAAGGTCCCCAGGCAACTTTTTGCGCGCGCTACTTCATACTTTTTTAGTTGCATAGCAGCCGCCGCGCGCGGCGTAAGCACATGGTAAACTTGTAACGATTCTCAGAAATTTCTCAAATAGTTTTGTTATACATATACTTGGCTTAAGTTGTAGCGTTTTCTATTCCTAATTTTTATTTGGTCACTCACTCGGCCGAATTTGCGAATTATATGCGAGTTTTGTTTGATTTTGTCAGACACTCATTCGAAGCGAATAGAATAAAATTTCGGGAGGGTACACGCGCTGCCGTACAAATGCGAGTTATGTTTGGACAAGAACTATTCGAATATTGGGCAACACAAATCCACAAATCTGAAATAACACATAGTCAGCGTGCGTATTAAATTTCTAGATGCAGATGACGAAGAAATAACACAGAAGTTAAATGATCGTCATTAAGGTTTATACAATTATAAACAGTCAGTTGCACTTGCAGCATTCCGTGAATCCACGTTGCTCAAATCCACGTAGTTCAAATAATTTGCTAATTCAAATTGTGTCTACGGCTGTCAGTGTCAGGTGAAAATTCTGTTAATCAAAATATCAAACATATAAAAATTAAACTGATAAAAATCTGAGCCGTAAATTTAGCCGTTATTCCGCTTTACGTTTTACAAAATATCGGCTCCACAAAATCAAAAAAGTGACAACATCTAAACCGGTAAGTATAAAAATCTGCTAACGGTCAACATGCAGCAGCTCCACTGACAATTTCATTAAACATTCTTTGTCATTTGTTTAGCTTTAAGGTAAACGGTCTGGCGAAGATCAAAATTAAAAATAAAAGCAACAAAAATTTGTGCCATCGATATCATTGACGACTACCTAAAAAATTAGCTATCTGAGTCTAAGTATAAATAAACTGCATTTTCGCCTAAACTTGAAGACCTAAAAATGCCGTTCATATCTTCTCGTGCAACCTAATCAAGTTTTCAACTTAGTAGATACCATCTGTCTGATCACTACCAGTATCCGATTCGGATTACTCAACCATACGTCTTAACTTTCAGTTTCACATTCTTTTGTTTCACTTTCTTCATCTTCCTATCTCACATCATGTCAGGGGAAAGTTGTTAATCTTCTTTTTTCTTTCATCCACTTTACGTGCTCAATGATTTACTGAGTTCAGTACAAGAAAGTAACCTCAAATATTCCCTCCTTATTCTGGAAGTTAACCTCAACCAGGAAGTCATCCTCGTCCTGGAACTGCTCCACCATTCTTGTGTCCATGTGGATAAGCAATCTGCGGGGAGGGAAATAATAAGACAAGTCTTGTAGTTGTATTACAGTTATATCTAGCTCAAATGCACACTAGTTTAAGTCCTGACTCAGCGTTATCCTTGCTGTCCCCAATCGCCACATCAACACACACGCGGGAAAAAGAGGATTCATCATCATGGGTTTAGAACCAACATGTTGGAAATTGTGCAGTGTACAAAGAAAGATTAGTGCTAGTGGAGCAAGTGGGGCTCTTGCGTGCCCATGGAGCGTAGCTGGGCAATTATCAACCACATGGAGACAGCACTGTTACATGGAGACAGCACTGTAACGTGGGGACAGCACTGTAACATGGGGACAGCACGAGTTACATGGGGACAGCACTGTAACATGGGGACAGCACTGTAACATGGGGACAGCACTGTAACATGGTGGACAGCAC
>JH153500.1:199347-241802 GCA_000226015.1 Mnemiopsis leidyi | reverse complement strand
ACCTACCGCAAGTTGACCTGTAATTTTAGCTTCACTTTAGTGCTCAGAGAACAACTTCAAATTCATAACTGCCTCATGCTGAATATTCGAACTTCAGTACAAAGCGTTAACAATCTTTCTTTGAGCTGAAAATTTTTTCGAACAATTTGATGAGCGTGACAAATGGCGTGACGGCCAAAGCAAGCGACCGTTTTCGAGTTAAGAAATAGCGGTCAGAACTTTCGATATCACACCTTTTTAACGCATTTAGATAACGTTGTTTATTAAGCTGCGATACTTTTTATAGCGATTTAATCGAGGGTCTCTAAAAAGCGGTCACATACACCCAAGTTTTGGGTTTTGGTCAATTTATTATCTGTTACTAATTAAATTGAACTAGCACCAGTTTGTTTCTGTCTTGAATTGAAATTGTTTAAGGTATCGCAATATTCCTAAGAGTCTTATTATGTATTGATCAGCTGTTATATTTTACCATTGCTTTATTACATTTTGTTCAGACACATCACAGGTATTTTCGTTCCTGAATTCTCATTGGTCGATTTTGTTGTTACCAGTGAAAAGAGACTGACAGCACCTACCCACAAGTAACGCTCCTCATTACTTAAAGTTTCAACAAACAACAACTCAATAGTCGTGTATTACAAAATACACTCTGTTAGGCTACTGAACTAGGGGGTAGGGACACATTACGGAGACACGGTATTGTAGTATTGCAGTAATCATAGTATTAGTTGTGACAGGATAATGAGTCTCAACTCTCACCCAGGTCAAAGTTTCACTGTTACACTGCACTGTTACACTGTTACAGCTAGATTATAATCGGTCGAGGAGAATTTGTCAGGAAATTATTCATGTGATTGTGATGTAATTATGTATGCGGATTAAGTAATAATGTATGTAATTGTGCAATTAAACACTTCTGATCAGAATTAGCTCGTGTAAAAACGTTAGTATGTACGTGTATAAAGGTGATATTCAACAGCACATCGGACTAGTGACTAGTCCTTCACAAATAATACGTCAAGAAGTTTTACTTAAACAGAATCACAAGCCATACAGTACAAGCGTAGGTATTGTGTAATTTAAACGTGAGGAATGAAATTCTACAGAAATTAACCACAAGCACACATTTTACACCACAAAGAAACTCTTAACCGAAAAAGGTGAATTATGGACACTTCAGTCGAATGTAAAAAAATTACTACAAAAAGAACACCAAGAAAACACAGAGACATTATTACTCGGTAAGCAGTAACAAGAACAAACAGACAAACAGACAAGGAAAACAGTAAAAGTCAGGACACATTCCAGCAGTGTGGAAGATAGAACAAGACATGCAGTTTGTAAAGGTGTCGGACTTGGACTTGGAGAAACTGTAATTAGTTCATTACTCGGTCTGGTGTTGTGTAGACGGGAATCTCAAACAAGTAAACACTGTGTAAAACTGTACATCAAGCAACTCGGTGAAGAAGGTAATAATTCTGTCATTGCTATCAGAAATTATGAAATATAAAATTGTTCCACATCCTGCAAAATGATCAAATTTAAAGTTTACTAAGTTAACGTCTGGTACTATAGTAACTGAGTTAATTTACTCAGTTATTGTCTCAGATTTAAGTGTTTGAATGTAAATAAAACGGACAAATTAAACACAACAACGTACACATTGTTGAAAGCGAAACATTACACACAGGTGACTAAACGAAGAGGAAGCAAAGGAGAAGGAAGTGTACAAAACGTGGTCACTAAGAAGGTTTGAGCTTGACGAAAGTATGTGTGAAATGTACAGAGTTGGAATTACAGCAACGATTTCCTGCCTCAAATTAGCGAGAATAATTCCAACATAATGGCTGGTTAAGTAATAACAAAGGTTTTACTTTTGTTAGACACTTTTGAGGCGAAATGCCAGTACCAAAGTCATCAGTCGTTCTCTTCAACGGTACAGAGAATAGAAAATTACACTGAACTTCTTATGATTGCATCCCTATGTTGGTCATAGTAGGTCATACATTCTTATTTCAATACATTCTTATTTCAATACATTCTTATTTCAATACATTCTTATTTCAATACATTCTTATTTCAATATGGCATTGGGGGCGCACACTACTGAAACTTATACTTACTAATAAATATCTATTTTATAAATATTTTCTGGTTAAATCATTATATTCACATCATATCTGGTACAAAGATCGTCCCAGATTTATTTTATCGTAACAGGCGTACGTGTAGTGTAATTCGACAGGTAAACACGCTACACCCACCATGAATACATTCAAAAATGTGATGACTACTATTATTAACAAAATTGACAATCATTGAAAACGCAACATGGTTGGAGCAAAATTTTTATTTATTTTCCGATTTGTTGGTAAACACTTGTTTGGTTTAAAATAATGAAATAGAACTGTAAACGCGTCCCACAGTATTTTAAGTATTAGTAGTCAATGATACGACTTATAGGATGAGAGAATAAACGATGACTGTGTTTGATTGACATAGACTCAACTATGTACGAAAGCAATACATTTGAACAACGTAGAATAAACTATGGCCATGTTTGAATTAACTGTAAATAAACAGAGGCGACAAAATCTGCTAATAGCTCAATAGAAGACAAGCTGTACTTATCAGACTTAATTGAGAGTATAATAAACTAAGGAAACAGTCTATTTATTATTGACAGTGTTAATTTAAATCTTTAATGCATATATTGTTATTCCATATTATGTTTTTATGTTTTGACTTACAGTAAATTTACACTGGAATTCTGTGTATTAGGCATCATCTAGATATACAACATCAGTAGTTTATTGCATTTCCTACACATCAATAATCATCAATAAATGCAACTCAGATCCAAATTTTTAATATGATTTAAAACTTATCATGAACTAAAGGTGACTTAGAGACTCAGGCAATAACGAAACTTTGCAAATGAACAAAAGAAGGGGTAACTCCGGAAAGCTGGGGAAATATACTGAATGTTGAAGGTGAGTACTGGCAAGCTTGAAGCTACATGATATCAGATATCAACCTACAAGCATAGTGTACAGCAACGCTTAATACATGACATTCTTTTTCTTGTTAGTGTTTGATGTTTTGTATGCAATGTTTGCTCTCATAATTTACTAATCTATACCACACATATTCCCGTGATTACATGTTTTGATTAGACTTATGTAGGTAGTAAAATAAAGACACCTCAAAGCAGTTCCCCAAGAAAAAACAAACAATCTCAGATTTGACAGATCTCCATACTTGATAGTAGGTGACAACCATATGCCTCTGTGTAGACTACTTAAATGATTGATCAGATATTAGATTTTCATGGAAGAGGTTTGATAAAGGACACGTTACACACCTCGTTAAACAGGTCTGCAAAAAGAGTTTCAGCATGAGCAGAAAGAGAAGCGAGTTGGCGGATGATCCCTACCAGTGCATTCATGTTGACATGTTGTAGCTCGTCGTTTCCCTGAACAATATGTCGTGTTTAAATCTAAATTTTAGAAACTTCTTGTAACTATATTTACAAAATGTCATTTTCATGTAAATATGAAACAATTAAAATGATTAAGGTAATTAAAAACACCTGAAAACGATTAATATTGCAAATTTAATTCTAGCCATATTATCACTTACCTTCAGATGTTTGTCTAGTGGCATCCTGACGATATCCACAGGCTGAACCACCCGTTGTAATAACGGCATGGTGGCTAAAGAGGGATAATTTACAATGAACTATTCTAAGCTTAATTATTGCTACTTTTAACTTTTACATATAAAGAGCATAATTGAAACTGATCACACAAATTTTAAGCAAATGTTACTTGCAGTTCAAGTTAAACAAGTTTTCAAGTTAAACGATTTTTTTTCTAATCTGCAATAAAAAAAACCAGGTCCCAAGTCCTGGCGACCATCTTGATGTATATTGATAATCTTTTACTTTTCATTATAGCCTAAGTCGTATCATTGACTACTAATAGTCGAAAATATAGCATATAGCTATAAATATAGCAAAAATATAAATATAGCAGGAAAAATATAGACAATGCGATAAAACAGTTGCTAAGCCCCCCTCCCCCCCCCCCCCCCCCCCCATTGGCAAAAAAACCTCGCCCCCATATATGCATATTGTATATGGCACCTCTGGTTGAAGCAATTTATGAAAAAATGGCAAAAAAGCTTATATAAATAGTGAGGTTTATAAAGGATGTGAATTGTCGGGAAGTTTTTTAAATTTGCTTTCATGTCTGACACAAGGACAACCAATAAATATGTCATGCCAAAATGAATAAACAACACCTCCAAGCATATTCTGGGAAGATACAAGGAAGTATTAACCCTAAATGAAATAAACAGTGTCCAAGAATAGTCAGAATGGGTGCTTCTTGCGATTAAATTTAAAAAGATGGGATTGGGTAACCTCGGTCTGTTCGCCTGGAAACCACAGGAATTCCAGTTCAAAATCCGAGTTTGGAGTTGCGCCCAGTGTCGTAACGTTGTAGCTGTAGCCAATATGGTGCCCCTCGGCGGCACAAAGGCACCCCCCAATGGCGCCCCTAGTGTAAGGGCTTACTGGGAGCTATTTGTGAAAAAATGGCCAAAAAATCTAAATAAATAGTGAAGTTATTATACCAAAAACGCGATTTTGCTAGCCGCGCAGTTAATCTTGCAAAATTGTCCCATATTTTTATGACGATTTGGCGCCCTCTTATTACGGCGCCCCCTGGCGTAGCCGAGGCTGCCGGAGCATTGTTACGCCGCTGGTTGCGACCACTGATGAGATGCCTCCTTAAAGATGGTTCTATGGTTTGATTTGACATATGGGTCGCTACGATCACAGTACGCTATTCGTAGTCTTCTGTATCTCAACCAATGTCAGTAAGTCTTGAGTATTTTCATGAGCATGTAATTCTGCCTTCTTCAGCAGACTGCAGTTAATTATCGCACTGCTCTCTTGGGCATTATGATGCAATGAAAGTTGCTAAGGTAATTATTTAAAAGAGCATCCTGATCCATCGAAATATAATTTGCTAAGAGCTTCAACGTCTTGGTTCTGATATGACGAATTTTGTTGACTTAATCGAATCGGATAAACGTTTAAACACAGTTTGAAACACTGCAGAGTATGCACAAAACAATGGCTAATACGAGACGTTAATAAAAATAAATCAAAAATACAATATACAGTCCAGTGGATATTTCGCAGTTCGCATTTTACCAAACTTATCGTTTGACTTAAGCTTACAGAAACTAGCAATAATTGCAAGATATTAAGTAAACCACATTGAATAACTTACGGAAAAATCAGATTCATCAGAACAGACTTCCGTTGAGAAACTTTTCAATGGTACGATCGCTTTTAATTTAAGTTTTGACCCAGCTGAATCAGTAATATAATATCGCAGTAGCGAGCGCTCGATTTTGATGCAACAATAATCTTAAGATAAGGTTATTGGTTAAGGTCCTACGCCATACGCGCGCGCAGCACGTGATTCCACATATTAGTATGTAAATTTTAAACATTGTTACATGAAACTAAAATGTTGAAATGATTAATGTTTTTAGTATCATGACATAACGTGTTTTTATATTAAATTGCATAATCAGATTTAGTATAGTATAGCCCGTACAGTATATAAACCCGAACGTGCGCGCGCGGCTCCAAATTCGGAGTTGTCGGAGGTCGCCAAACCTGTCCGAATATAGTTTAGCAAATATAGATGTCATTTGAATTTTACGCGATTTCATAAAACGTGATGTGTTATTAAAATTTAGATTAAAAAAGCTTTCACCGCGACAAATAATCAAGGAATGTGCAGGCCGGGTACGCGCGGCGCGATTTCAAATTTTATGTTTATGTCGGCGAGAATGATAAATATTCAATTTTTGAATCGAGCGCTGCAGTGGCGTTTGAGAGTTTCCTTAAGTTTCCTTAATTACGGCGTCTTGTATTCGGATTCAAGTTGCCACGATTGACAAGTGAAGGAAGTTTCATTTGAAGCCCGGACGGTAATTATCTGTGGTGGTTCTAAGAATTCAAATATGGTAAGTGTATTTAAAGATATGTTGACAACCAATTGATATTTATTTATATTTTTTAAGTTGATCAATGTATTCACCAATCAAATCACATAGAGTCAATAACAAATGTATTGCAGAGTGGACTCTACCTCCGGCAACCTTGATTAAAAGTTCGGTCCAATTCTTCACTTCATGACAATCGTCCATAAACAACGAATCAGTTTTACTTTGACCTCGCCTTAATGCCAACCAGAGCCAATGTCCGATAAAGAACAATAAGAATAAACAACATGGGGATATCAACAGTCAACAAACGAGAAGAGCTGAAAGCCAGAGAATCCAGCACTTCCTCCCCGTTATTGAGCGGACACCTCCCCCCTTCACAGCCCGGGAAAGGTTCACTGCCGGTAAACTGACTCGAACACATCATCTCGAAGGAGTAGTAGTAGAAAGATATCCACTGACACCACACCAAGTACCAGGGGACAGTGCCTGCGTTTATAAAGAGACCTGCTGTGATAAAGAGAGGAAGAATGATAGGGATGTGCAGTGCCATGGCAACTTTGAAGGAGGGGGAAATAACCGATGTGAGGTAGCCAAAGGAAACAGCACTTTCAGCACTGAGCCAGGCTGCCAGTAAAGTTACTATGTAACCATGGAAACTGGAGTCTAGTCCTGCCATCCAATATATCACTGTTACAAATATGATTGTGTAGAGAGTCTCGAAGGGAACACGAATCAGTGACTTGGAAATTATCCAGGACAGAGGGCTGTACATTGAAGATCGGATCTCTCTCTTGTAGGAGATCCTATCGAACAGTTCAATAGGCATGACAGATATGTAACAAGAATAGTTCCAGTAAAACAGCATGAGAAACATCAGACCGAGTTTGGACTGGACAAACTGGAACGTATTATCAAGCTGCCAGTACAGAAGTCCTAGCAATATCGGCACAACCGTCAACTCTATACCCTTCCCAACAAACTGTCTCCTGTTTCTCAGATAGTTCAGTCCGTCTCGCCGACAGAGCACTAGAATCTCCTGCCAGATTGAGTATAGTCTTGAGTCAGACTTACTGTTCGAGAGCATCACGTATTCTACTCCGGATACTGGTACTGCTGTATGACTCAGGGAGTCAGCTAAGTTCGTCCTGGAATTGGTATCATGTATTATGTACGTCCTGTCTTAGGGCTTGTTATATTGAAGTCAAATTATAAGAATTGAGCCAATTTCAATAATGATAAGTCTTTTTTCCCCTACTGACCCTAGATTCCTAGTTTTCTGTTTCCGCTCTCTGGATTAAGAAAATTACAGACCCCCACCTCTGAAGGGAATTGATGACGTCATCAGACTCGGTACACAACGAGTACAGCAGATAGTCAGCAGGATTTATGTTCTTATCAGTTGGAGGAGCTGCTCCTACAGATAACAGTGAGGTCATGACGTCACCAGGCTGCCCCTCGTAGACCACGTGACCTCGCTTCATCAACAACACCTTGTCGAACAGTGCAAAGGTTTCAGCGGAGGGTTGGTGGATTGTACAGAGAACAGATCTGCCCTTGAGAGTTAGGTGTTTCAGACTGTTTATCAGCTGTTCTGACATAAACGTGTCTAAACCTGTGGGAAATTGTTTTTTTGTGCCATCTTGACTAAATTTTCTCTTACTTAAGTGTGGCAGCAAAAAATGTAACAAAAGTTTCGTGCAGAATGTCGACAACAAGTTACGTATAGTGTGACAGTGCCGCCACCTAACTCCAACTTCTTCTCTTCTCCTCCTCCTACTTCCTATAAACCTGAAGTAGGTTCATCCAGGATGACGAGGGACGGATCTACCAGAAGTTCCTGAGCTACAGAGAGTCTCTTCAGCTCTCCTCCGCTGATACCGCGTGTTTCTTTAGTTGAACCTATGCGGGAATATCTCACTTTGTTCAGATTCAGTTCTTCTAGAATGTTCGATACCTGTCATTAGTGCGCGTGAATTGCTGAACTGCTATTTGAGTGGATAACAATATCAATTTGGAATTTTCTGATCTTCAAGATTTCAATTTTGTAGATCTTTCTAAAACCACGTTCATTAACCTATGCTCTATGTACGATTAATGATAAACAAGGTTAGAGTATACTTAGCGAAATACATTAATACGTTGTTTATGTATAATTTAGATGTATCATGTTTAATGTAGATGAATCATGTATAATATTGATTTATATTGTAGACGTATCATGTATAATGTAGATATAATCTACAAAACAAGAACTCAATACATAAACAATACAAAACTTGATACCTTCCCCTCCTTAGCAAGTTGGGTGTAAGCAGGTTCCAGTCTGAGAGCTGCCTGGAAGTGGAGATGTTCAGTGACCGTGAGACAAGGCGGAAACTCGTCAAACTGAGGTACGAAGGTGCAGGAAGGCGGGAGTCTGGGTCCCACCTCCACTTTGTTTAGTGTTATAGAACCTGCAGGTTAGAATTGTTAGATGTAGTGTAGATTATTTAATTAGTGTAGATTATTGTTAACGTGGTGTAGACTGTAGATTACAAACTACAAGCTACATAGACGCTGTCTGAGCAAACTGTGTTTTCAGCAATTTGACTTTGTCACAATTATTAGAAATCATACTCGTAATAAAGTAATAAGCTCTCCCTAATTCCCTATGCCCAATTTCGACTTTTTACCAATATCTCCACAAATCTCCAATATAGAACTCTCTATGCTGAGACATAAGTAGAAAGTAACACTTATCTTACCCAAAGCAGTAAGAGACGAAGGCAACTGTTTGGACAGTGTCTGTAGCAGTGTTGTTTTCCCACTCCCGCTCTCTCCCATTATGCCAACTAGAGTTCCGGTAGCTACACTTCCACGTACTCCTGCCATGCGGTGAGTTTAGTTTCCCCACGTGCTATATTGTGACTTAAGTTTGTCCACGTGCTATATTATTAGTTTAGTTTCTCCACGTGCTATATTGTGAGTTAAATTTGTCTTGGCCCCGTGCTATATTGTTTATAGTTTAGTTTCTCTACGTGCTATATTGTGACTTAAGTTTGTCCGCGTGCTATATATAGTTTAGTTTCTCCACGTGCTATATTGTGTGTTAAATTTGTCCGCATGCTATATTGTTAGTTTAGTTTCTCCACGTGCTATATTGTTAGTTTAGTTTCTCCACGTGCTATATTGTGACTTAAGTTTGTCCGCATGCTATATTGTTAGTTTAGTTTCTCCACGTGCTATATTGTAAGTTAAGTTTGTCTACGTGCTGTATTGTCATTTGAGTAAAGTTTCTCTACCACTTTGCAACGTGCAATATTCTTATTTGAGTTTGTGTTGTATTACGGAACAGCTGTTCCCAATTCGATCATTCATCTCTTCTAATAATCCTTCTCATAAGATTATAGAACGGGGTGAAAACGTAGGTTTAGGACTTGAAAACTAAGTGCAATAAATTTGTTTTGGATTCCTTATTTTTAAAAAGACAGTTCTGAGCAATAAAAAATTTTGATACCTGATAAGATGTAGTGTTCTTCCTGCAGTAACTTCCTCCCAAAACACCTAGTTGTGGCGGGTACAAACACGTCCAAATCTCCCCACTCTAGCGTTATCTCTGAGGGTGGTTTGTCATCTTTTAGTTGTTTTTGTCGTCTATTTGTCTATTAGACTTTGTCATGTCACGTGATTATGTCGAACTGCAGGTCCGTCTCCGTCCCGTTAAAGGTGCTAAGTAAGGAAAATTTTCTTTAACCTCTGCGTGCAACTCGTTGATTGGACAAGGAAAACTATCCTCTAATAAATTTCGATGTACGACATCATCTTCAGTCTACACAAAGTTTATATTAGTAAAAAACTGGTAATATCTGAAGATGTGTTGTGGGTGGGCCGAAGGATCAACCAAGCTACATGATGTGTACGGAGCAGATATTTGAATGGACACGATTTCCACTGATAGTCAATTTAGAAGATTCATGGACCGGCACCGCGCCGAGTCGGGTATGATCCGACAACCTCTGCATTGTCTAGATGAGTTACAAATCAGTGCACACACCGAGCTTGCTCGAAATGAGGACCTGAATAAGGTCCCCTCCTCAGCTTCGATCTTAGTTTCCGTATCCAGAAAAGGTACAAACTGGTTCTGCTGAGGAAAGTCGATCTCCCATTGTATTCTGCCTCTAGAGTCTTGAGCACTTATCTGATCACATATCTGCTTAGCTGTATCTTCATCTGGAGCTAATGAACTGTTATCATCAACGTATCTACAGTAATATGTATGTACAATTCTGTTCAAATATTAATGTATGTCCGTATAAATGCTGTTTCTCTCCATCCTATATACTGCTATAGTAGCCGCACCCGGGCTAGGACTACAACCTATGAAGAGTCCGTCCCTTTGCCAGTAAAGTTTCTGGTCAAAAGTGAAATATGAGTTGCCGAAAAGCAACTCTAAGATCTTATGTAATTCAACCAGGGTGATACCAAAAGTGTCCAACTCCTCCCGGTGTTCTTTTGCAAGTATGATAACAGCATCTATGCTATACTGAATAGACAAGTTCGTATATAAGGCTGATATGTCCACTGTGTAAAACTTGAGACCTACTAGTTGGTCCGGGGTAATATCATGTGACCTCTCAAGATGAGCGTGGATGTTGGCTAGGTGACAAGGGATATGTTTTAGGAGGGGTTTTGTTACACTTGCTCATTCTTAAATGTTGGTCATAACGGTCTGTCCCTACCTCAAACCACATCAATACTATCACTTTCTATTATCTATCAATCGAGTGTGTAGGTAGTAGATAGTGCAGTCTTGAACTTTGAAGTAGTTGATGGCAGCTGCCTTCGTGTCCGATTATCTTACCCGACTACAAACATTTAACCCCCTCGTTAACCGTTGCCATGACAACGGTAACACCGGTTAACGTTATCATGAGTTAACCGAGCTATAAGTAGTTACCAGTGTGAGAGCTGTATTGCACGTGGTGATATAAGCACGTGTAGTGATTTATGTTTCAGCAGGCCGGAGTATACTCGGCGGCACATGTCGCCTTGTTGTTGGACTATCTACAAGAATTTCTCAGTTAGCTTGTTTATTCGAGGTGGCCTGTTTACGCAAATTTTGGAGGAGCTGTGCAATCTGAATTTGAATTAATGATCAACAAAAAATTGTCATGTCGTTGAAGGTTGTTAGTGAAATACTCAACCCCTTTTAGGTCTTGTCAAGGCCGCAATATAATGACTTAACGTTCAGTCTAACTAAACTTACCCCCCAGTTGTTGTCATGGCGATATTCAGTTCTGGTGGGACTTCTTACCCAGACTTCTATATCTGTCTGTCTCTTTTCATTCTGACTCTGATTTCAGTTCCACTAAACTTACTGGTTATCAGACACAACCTACCCAAACAACCCTCCATACCCAGAAATCTGTTTCTCCTGCTTGCTCTTTGTGATCTGTCTGCTTCTGTTTACATCACCGTAGATTTCAGTGTCGGAGGTCTTGCTGAAAAGGACATTCAAGGCTGCATGAACTCAAATCTGACCAAGAAATTCTGCGAGAACACTTACTATGCTAGTTTTGAGGAGGCCAGTGTTTTAGATAGAATCCGAGCAGCCCTTAGATACAACTTGACTCTGACGCCTTGCTACATTACTGGACTTCTAGCAGTCTCTCGATATTTCCAGATAAAATATCCTCTCATGAAGATAGTTAAAGGTAAGGTGTTAGTTGGAATTCTCGTGTTTGCTCAGCTCTACAACTCCCTTGTTTTTATCACCTTCTTCAGAAAAGGTGATGAGGATAACTCTGTTGTCATCACCATGCCACCCTTACAAGCTGCGTGGAATATCAGTCCTGTGTTTCTTGGTCATCGTGTCACCATCTTAGGCTTGTACATTATTGTCATATTCTTCGTGGCATTGTTACAAATATTTGCTGTTCTCTCTTCCTTTCTTACTGTTTTGGAAATGATAAAAATATACCGAAATCCGATGACAGAGGTTGCAAGGGAAAACAGTTTTAAAGGGAGTATAAAGATCATGATTGCTAATTTGGGGAGTTTCATCAACATCGGCATACTTTGCGTCAAAGGGTATGTGTCAACTCTCGGATCTCCTGATATTCATCAAAACTTTACGATAGAAATAATGCGCAACAGCTGGGAAAGCTACATTGGAAATGAAGAGGACTATCGCGATTTGATGGCACCGTTTCTAATCTTCTACACCGCGATTGTTCCCTCGGTTTTATCTGCATTGAATCCTGTTATCTACGTTGTATTCACCCCCAGCTCCAGAAAAAGGAACAAAAATACAAAGCTGGTTGCAGTCAATACAACTGCCAGTACAACTGCGGAAACTGAGAATGTTTAGAAAGCTGAACCTTTCATGTGTGTATTTTGCCACTCTTGTACTGGTAAAATACATACGCATGTACTCATCTATACTCATCTATAGTTAGTTGCTGTCAATATTGTACTTCTACCCACTGACTTTTACCCTAAAATCTTACCGAAACTTACCTTGGACAACGGGTTCGGAAATCTGCAGGATACTTTCGGAGGCTCTGAGTTGTATTGATCCGCTAGCTGAGATTGGTGTTTCCTCAATCCTCAAGTAGCCTGGAGATATTTCTGTTACGTTCATTTACCGCTACTTACTGATTAAGTCATTTTACTGCTGGATGTAGACGAGAGGAGCAAAACTTAAGATTAAGTCATTCAATCAAATATAATTCATTTGAAGGACTGTGTTGCACTCAGTTGTCAATATGTCAGTATATGGTCAAGTCAATATTTCAGTATATGGTCAATGATCATGTGAAAATAATGAATAATTGATGAATGATATCAATGCCCTTTATTTGCATATCGCTATATTAGTATATTAATTGCTGCTATTTTGCTATTTTGCTATATTGTAGAAATAGTTGTAAATCTATTGATTTATTTTTACCTGATTCCGTATATCCCTTCACCCTTGTGCTAGCTTTTCTTCTGACCATAGTGTCTTGCAGAGAATTATGCTTAGAATCTAGACAAGTAAATTAATGTAGCTATCAATTTAAACTAGCAATCAATTTAAACTAGCAATTTAACAACAAAAGAAGAACCAAGTACCAACTCAGCAACATCGTCAAAAAACCACAAAAATCCCCTGCATAACATACGTCGAAGCGTTGAGTTAGACTTCATATTATGAAATCAGATGGCTAATTAAAGAAGTAAACAAGACAAGCACTTGGAAGAAGTGAGTTGAAATAACAACCCTACAAAGCAACCCTACAAAGTATTGTACCCAGACCGGGATAACGTCCCCTATTTAACCGAGCTTGTGCGGACAAACAATTGTATCGCTTACTCGCTCTCTCTGACGAGCAGAGTATTTGTTGTTTACAGTGGTGTGACTTACAGAAAATACAGTTCCCTTCCAGTTGCTTACAGCTACACTGTTATCTTGGTACATTCTTTCTGTCTTTACTTGCAGTTGAGCTGGTGAAATTGATACCACTGTCGTGCTCATTCAGCTCATTTTGGTGAGAGTGAGACTCTGAAGAGGTAATTATTCTCAATATCTGAGTATTTGAGAGGGTAGGAAATAATTGTTATAGTGGGAGTGTTTTATCCTTCGATTCCACAAAATGGTTATTACAACAAGAGTACAAGAGTACGAGAGTCAAGAGTTGGAATTGAGGACAGTTAAGACTTAAGGAGTGAGGATTCAACGTATCTGGGTGGCGCGGAAACATATTCATGGTTTTGTTCATCGGCATTTATGAACGTGCGTGCGCCGCGCGCGGCATGTACGCTAGACTGGCAGTACGTACGTGTGCGGTCTCGACCGCTCTTTCTTAAAAAGGGATGATTGCTTGCGACAAAATAAATAGCGTTCATATAAGGATATACACGCAATCATTTTACCACAATTCAATTAGTGCCGACATGGTTGTGTGTAACTTTTTAGTTGTTACAAATGTATCGCTGACTGCTGTTTATTATATATGATTACACCAAGCTTCTGGCTGCTTGCCTGGGGATCTCAGTCTGTTTTGAGGACCGTAGAGAGAGCCACGCGTGTAAAGTGCTGTGTATATTTGTTTTTATTCCACCTACATCCTATTAAAGTACGGACATCATGGAATCACACAAACTTTTATTCATTTTCTGTTGCCTTGCGATAAATGTCTTTGTTTAATGTTGTAGTGCTTAGGCCAATAGTTTATGTTTTGCAATAAGCTCTGGTTATCACGCAAATTAAGCCAGTCCCAGCTCAGACACCTGAATATACGTACTCGATACTTTAGTAGTGAATTAAAATTTGTGAAATAAGCAACCCACGGTTATCTTGGCATGTTTAGCTCATGTATAACAGTTCAGGAAATTGGACGAAAAATCGACTGAGAATCTCGTTGTTCAACAATTTTCAGCTTATGTGACTTTTTTGGGATGGTTGCCACCACCCTGATACACAAACTTCCCAAAAGTATCTAGTGTAAAAATACAGTGTGCGGATGTTATTTTATCAGTACTAAGATACAGCGCATATACGACGGCTAACTCAGTCAGTATTCAGTAACTAATTAGTGTATAATACACTAAGTCACTGAGTAAGTCGGTACAGCGTTCTGCCTCGTACTATAACTGTTAATTTTAGTTAACTGTTGTGGAGGATTATTACCTTTTCAGAATTTAATCAAGTTTAATTTCAACAAGTGTTGCGTCAAGTTTGTTATTAAGTTTCTATTGCACTTTCATAATTTCTTTCGGGGAAAAGATGTAACTTCTAATTACTGAGTAACTGTATAGTAAACGGCCGTTTGAATAACCTGGAAATTTTGCTCACAATTTACCGTAATCATGGTAATGTCATGAGCGAAAAGAATGGAGACCTAGATTAATAAGGCTAAAATGCATAATGAAAAGTGAATTGGATTTCTATTTCTCAGAAGGCAATCAGACGAAACAAGATAGGTGATGAAAATCCAAAATGTTAGTAATAATCTTCAGTCCATAGTACTTTCGCTATACGTCATAAATAGACCTCAAATTATTTGTATAATAGAAGTGTTGAAAGTATTAGCGCATAATGCCGTGTGTTACATGGTATGTACTTTAAATATTCACCATGTTATGGAATATTGTACATTTTGAATGTACGTAGTATTTTTATACATTACGTATACCGAATCATGAGCAATGATACGCATCACTTCAGTGTACAATTTACTCACGTACAAAGACCAGTGTATATACAATTGTTGAAACTCGTATTTCGAGATTTAGCGCATTTCTCTGTCTATGATTATATGCATGTTGCTCAATCTTATCCGAATTGCGACTGTTATAAATCCTTGTGAAATGTATACGTTCAGCAAAATGTAGCTGTATTAGGCGTTGGTAGGATAGATTGCGTTTGCTGTGTAAATCATGATGTTCTTCCTAAAGTTCCGTCCCGTTTCACCGTAATTAATTTAGACCGAAGACTTGTTTATAGTGTTGCAAATCTAATTTCTTCGCTAAGAACGTTCAAAAGAATGTAAAAACTTGTGATTAGAATGAGACGGATCCTCTTCCTAAAATTAGCTTAGTTGTAAACACCGCTGTGTTCTTTCTTTATTTCTGTTTGCGACGATTTCCGGACATTCGTACGTGTATCCGTATTGGGACATTTCCGTTTGGCTTGTTAAAGCTGTGTGATTGTTCAATTGTTGACTCACCTTTTCTGATTTACTCATATATTGCTTTACTCATACATTGCTTTTAGAGTCGAGCATGATCGACTTAAATAGTTCCCAATAAACTAACTTTGTTATTTCCTAATAAACTTCATTAGTTAGTTCCCAATAAACTAACTAAACTAACTTCCCCATCCCAGTTCACCTTATTATAACACATACCATTATACAGCCATGTCTCTGCCGTTTAACAACATGGAGGTGTTCATCTCCGCCCCGGTCCCGCCCTGTCAAGATGACGAGTACGAGGAAGCAGCTCTAGGAGTCGCCAACATCGGGGAAAACTTCTCCAAGATAACCATCAACCGTCCCAAAGTGGGGGACAATGATGTCAAGTTTGATGTGAAGTTCTGTGGAATGTGTCACACTGACGTTCACATGGTCTGCAATGACTTTGCTAGTGAGTTGTAGTTGTCCGCTTTTCTAGAATGGCAGTTTTAGCAAAATTATTTTGTGATGTCTTTCCTCACTTCTGAAATTAAATTTATAGAATTTATGAATGCAGTGATTGAATTTTAAACATCAGTAATTTGAATTTTAAACATCAGTAATTTGAATTTTAAACATAGACCCCACTAATATTTGAACTTCAGGCACAATGTACCCGATTGTACCGGGACACGAGTTGGTAGGAGTGGTGTCAGAAGTGGGGTCCAATGTGACACGTGTAAAAGTGGGGTCACTGGTCGCGGTGGGCTGCACTATCGACTCCTGTATGGAGTGTGATATGTGTGATGCTGGAGAGGAGAACTACTGTAGGAAGGGTGAGTTAACAATAACGATAACAAGTACCATGTTGCTTGTGTTACATCAGTGCTTCCTTGAGAATAAAGCGGATTATGTAAATGTCATATAGACGGTGTCCTAGCACTGCCAACGGGTCAAACCCTCTTTGTTAAGATTCCATTGATGGAAATCGAAAAGTATCATTTTCTAACATGTTATTCAGGCTATTTAGACATTTTCGCTGCCGGATCTACCTTATATCTGTCTCTGGGAGTTGGAAGCCGAAGGCTACCAAACCAAAAGTTATTTAGTCCGCACGGCAGAATTATCGGTTAAAACGCATAGAATAACAGAAATACCATAATCTCATTACCACCAGATCTGTGCTACTTGTAAAACAAGTCACTGCAGAGCTTGTCTTCAGAATAATAACGTCCAATTGAGACTATTACCTAGTATATTCGCTTCCTGACATCCTCCAAGAAGGATAGAAACTTGGATTTTACTACGTTGCGGCGGATATTGGCAGATCAGGATTAGGGCCTATGCCCGGTTGGCATGCACTTAGATGATGGGTATTGCCCATCATCTAGGTACATGAAACTGCTTGATGAGGACAACCTATCTGATATCGTCATGTTGACGCTAAAGTGCCCTTGAAAAATTCATATTGGTGAGTTGAGAAATCCGTTTAAATTACTTTAACCATTTCATCATGATTCAACCGATAAATTGATCAACATTAATAATGTAGCTGCCCTTATGACTATGTATGGATCCTCCTGCATTTGTATTCTTGAGACCTAACCCATGCCACCCAGGAGGCCACACCCACACGTACAACTCCAAGAAAACACACGGTCACATTGGCGGTAACCAGGAAACCCAGAACTTTGGGGGCTACTCCAAGAGTGAGGTTGTACATGAGAGGTTCATTGTCACGCTTCCAGACAACACCCCTCTTGCTAAAGCTGCACCCCTGGTAGGTTGTTACTGAGGATAAAAACTTATCTTTTTATTCAATATTATTTGATCTTTAGTTTTTGTTCACTCTTCAAAGCTGGGCTTTGATTTTTTCGGGCATAAGTAAATGGAGAAGCGATTCACAAAAAATTTAATCTATTTAACAATCTGTCACCGTAAAACGTTTCCATCAAGGTGTGTGCTGGAATTACCATGTGGGACCCTCTAAGACATTGGGGTGCAACAAAAGGAGACAAGAAGATGAAAATTGGAGTCGCTGGAATAGGTGGTCTTGGAACAATGGGTATAAAAATAGCGGCAGCTCTAGGACACGAAGTCGTAGCGATCTCCAGAAACGACAAGAAAAAGGACATCGCTGAAGAGAAAGGCGCGCACCATTATATCGACATGTCTGATACTACGTCCATTAACGAGCATAACGACTCCATGGACCTGATCCTCAACACCGTCTGTGCTCCTCACAGCGTATCTAAGTACCTGGGACTTCTCCGGACTAACGGCACTTTGGTGCAACTCGGAGCAGTGGCTACTCCCCTAGACTTCGTGAACTTTTCTCTGTTACCACAACGGAAATCCATCGCTGGATCGATGGTCGGGGGTTTGAAGTCGCTGCAAGAGTGTGTTGATTTCTGTGTGGAGAAGGAAATCTACCCTGATATAGAGATTATAGACTCTGGAAAGGTTGACGAGGTTTATGTTAAACTTGCTGAAGGGAACAGCTCGGCGGTGAGGTACGTGTTGGACATCGATGCTAGTCTGTAAGAATGCTGAATGAGAGGAGCCGTGACCCTTTGTGAATATATAAGTCTCTCTAACACTTATCATGCAGAACTTGAATCCGTGACAGAATTATTTTTTGTACTTTCTTATTCGGTCTAAGTTTATGTTTTTACTTTTGCTCATTTGTTATAAAGATTATTCTCCTAATGAGCTTTCTTGTATACTTGTGATTTGTTTGTATACATTGTTCACTTCGTTGTATCCAACAGCCATGTAACTGGCCAATTAAGGAGCCCAACCGAACACTCTTATAAGGCTAGCGACGGTAAAGATAGGTTTACCTTACTGTATTCGCTCAAGGCTGTGCTACTACATATAGGTTTATATATATATGTACATATATATATATATGTATATATATGTACATATATGTATATATATACAAGCGTAGCTACTCATCTAATTAACCCTAATTGAAAATTTCGTTCACCCCGTGGCTTGACAGTATTCAGGTTCGAACAAGCTAACAAGGGACTTCCGGAATGGATATCCAATACTATGGGCTGTGTGCCGCTTAGTCACGTGATAAACATTTATTATTTTCATACTCCCACTATTGAAACATTGATTTAATTTGTAAAAAGTTGGAAACGCAATAGTCAAAATGGGAAATGGATCTGATAATAGATTTTGTTAATACTCACTTATGCCCAGAAATAGTTAAACTTAAATGCTAATGATACTTTTGTTCAATACAAAACAATTACTGCACTATCATTATTATCGATATAAAAGCACAGGAACTTGATAAAAAGGAAAATCATTCATACGCAAGTCTGAATAGCATTATTGGGCTAAAAACATTGGACAGGCTATATATAATAGTGCACAGAAACATGAAATTCTTCTTTTTGGCTGTCAATATACCTAAGCGATGTTATTGTTGGCTCTACATCACTGAGTCACAAAGCGGACCCTCCGATTTGAAAACACTCTCTCTGAGTTCGGTTGTTTCAGGATGGAAGGTTTGGTTGTACCTCCTGACCATTCTTTCAACTTTCCTACCACAAGTTCTCGATTGAGAGACGCAGTTTTTAGTCTTTTATAGAAGTGGTGGGAGATGCTGACGATTAAAAGTATAGTTAGAACTGTTGAAGCTATCGCTAGAAACACTGGCATATTCTTGTCTAAACTAGGACATTCGGGGGGTAAATGATCCCAAAATCCTGACTTGCATCTCAAAACTACATGGTTTTCTCTACACTGCACTTCTATTGCACCCATGTGTGGAACTGTCTCTAAGGTTGTGTTTACTACAGTATATTCTGTTATTGGTACTTTGCAAGCGTCACTTTTCGTTAGATTTATACTTTTTTCTGAGTTCTTGTCATTGCTGAACTGTGCTTTGCACGTGTAAATTCCGAGATCATCTTTAGAAAAGTCAGATATAAAAACGGCTGATATCAGAATATCGTCTTGTAAGATGCTGCCGTGTTGTTCCAACTTCGTGGTTCCATGATACCACGATATTGAAGTGTTTCTGTCATTAGTTACAGCTACTTTGCAGGTCAGGTTAAATGAGTCAGTAATATACGCTATATTCGGTCCGGCTATCTCCAACACGCCGAAAGCTTTAACGAAAGTTTCCACGGTGGAGTTTACTTGAATATCGCTGTGTAAAACCATCGCTGTAATCTTAGTGTCCTCTGCCACTGTATGGTACAAAACACTCGTATGTGTGTTCCCAGAATTATACTCGTTAAACTGAGGAAACTTCACTCCGTTAACAGTCCAGTGTACTGTAGGTGGTTTGTAGACAAACTCTGCAGTCAGCGTCACCACCACTACTTCCCCAATCAGAACAGAAGAAGAATTTGATTTCAGGGTTGGCTTACCCAGGTAGAAAATGTAAGAAGTTTCGGAGCGGATGGTTGTGTTGGTCTTGTAATGTGCCGTGCAGTTAATCTGAACTTCCTGAACCATATCCCCCACATTGGAGTTGGACACTCCCACTCTGTAGAATATTACATCATCCATAATATTCCCAGCAACGACATCTACATCGCCGTTGGAAACCTGGCATTCGACTTTCAGGGAGCCATGGTAACGGATACTGTAGGTGCAGTTCACTGGCTGACCTTTTCTTGCCACTATGTCCGGTAACAGGTCCACAAAACCCAGGAGTTTGATCGGAGTGGGTTCTGACTTGTATTGGGACAAGTCTGATGACACAAAAAACACACATTGATACATACCAGCCTGATTAACGTTGATGGAAATTATCTGCAGGTAGCTTTGAAAGATTTTTGTGTTCGGTTCTTGACGTATATTGTCATCTATAAAGATAATTTCCCCGTTTCTAACCCAGTAGACAGTGTCTGGAGGCATGTTTGATACTCCCTTAAAGGAGCATGTAAGTGTTACATTATCCCCTAAAGCAGCTGGCGAGTTCGAGAATGTGACCAGAACTTTATAGACCGATGCCCGGTTAGACTCAACTACTAAGTCATCTCCACACAAAGCTGAACAAAAGTAAACACCCTCCTTACCGGTTACCATGACACTCCTGGTCACGTGTCCATCGTTATTTGTCTCAACTTGGCTTTTAGGAATGGTTTCCTGGCTGTCAGTTCTCTTCCAGTGGACACCAACTGTTCCCTCACTAGTGATTGAACAACGGAGGGTAATCACTTCACCCTCCACAATGGCTCTACTTTGAGGGGATTCAGAGAAACTGATCACGTTTAGTGTTGCAATTCGAGATTTGTAAGAACCTCCATCAGTCATGGTTACAACACATTGTACGGTTAATCTGGTGGTTATGTTAAACAGTTCGATTGTGGATCGTGTTAACGAACTTATGATTCCTGAGTAGACCACTGTGTGATCTATATGCCAAGAAAAGGTGGCGTTCTCACTTGCAACACAGGTCACTGTTACACTTTCTCCCGATTTTAGGGTTTTATCTTCTGGATGTTCTGATATTCCTGTTGTTGACACTGTGATCCTTCCTGTGGAGACAATGGTCTCTCCTTCATAACTTGCAGTACATTTGTAGATACCGGTGTCTTCTGAATCTGCTGAAGTTATTATGAGAGATGTTGAATCATTAGTTAGTGGAACACCGTTAAAAGTCCAGGAGACCTCTCCTATAGATGGCTCGCAAATAAGCGTTGTTGAGGTGCCTTCTAACAGCGCTAAATCATTGAGACCTTTCACAAGTCCAAAAACAGTTATTATTACTGGTTCAGAAATGTGAAGTCCAATTCCAAGAAAAGTTCCCACGCAGTTATATTCGCCCTGATCTTCAAGTGTTACATCTGTAAAGTTGAGGAAACTAGAGACAGAGTTCGAGATTGAAGTAACTCTCCCTCCAATGGGAATTCCATTTCTAATCCAGGAAATTATGACCCTCGATTCCGTAGGGACAATTGCTGTGCACCGAAAACTATGACTAGTTCCTTCTTTTAGCACGGTACTATTTGCATAGAATTGTAGCTGCAAAAGTCGTATGTTGGTGTTGTTGCTGTACTCGAATCGTTCTGCTGTAAAAACTGCTGCACAAGAATAGGACCCCTCATCAGCCATCTGTGTCGAGGATAGAGTGAACGTGCACCAGAAATTTCCATTTTCGTAAGAGAGATGGTCAATTTCGCTAATTTTCTGTGAATCCTTGTAGTAAACACAACGTTTAGGCCTTGTTACTGAGGTGACCTTACATTTTAAATGCAGTCGCGAGCCCTCAACAACGTCTACTGACGATGGGATGATCTCTACCTTCGAACACGACAACATATCGTAACAGCTTTTCAGCTGAACCACAGAAACCCTCTTACTTCTGTAGCTAAACCCATTGTTACAAACTATGGTAACATGATCTCCTATCTGGACATTCGTACCAGGAGGAGGATCAGTTGCTCCAAACGTGATCTCTCTCATCCTGCACTTCTTGTAGCAGGAAATATCAGATCTTTCATCAACACTATTGCTGGTTATTGAAGGACAAATTTCGCATGATGTCGAGCCCGACAGCTCCTGAAACGTCCCTGTGGGACACTGGACACATTGATCGCTAGCCTGATACGTTCCTACCGGGCAGACAAGACATTTGTCGCCCCAAGCAATTGAGCCGATAGTACAGCTGGTTTCTAAAAGTTGTGCAACTTCACGTGCACTACCCAGACCACTTAAAACTTGGAGCTGGAAGTCCTGCTCTTCTTTGGTAGCCCTCTTTCTTCTATCATAACTGGAGCATTTTAACCTAGACATGATTGTATTTGAAGCCTTGATGCAGGTATCTAGTATGCAGCAATCACATGATCCAACACAATTAGCAGCTTTCATCAGAGCAAACGGATCAAAGTTTACCGAACCCAGATATTCTGTTATCTGAGAAAACATTTCGCTCCGTTTATCAACCGCCGTGTTTCGGTTTTGGACATATTGAGCCTTCAACCAAACGCTGTTCCCTGTAGTGAAACAGGCGTCACTGGGCTCGGAATAAGAAAAGTAATCATCATTCAAGTAACAGTCTCCATCAGAGACACAGGCAGGGTTAGCACCTGCTATCAGATAAGGAAAGGCCAGTCGAAGATAATCACCGTAATAGTCCGAGCAGGAAGCAAGCCAAGGGAGCTGGTACCTTGCAGACACTGTCAAGGTGTACGAGGAAGGAGCAACGGTTCTCAGACACTTTGTCACGTGATTGAGAGGGTTGGTAATGGAGTTCTGTTCCCAAACACCGTCCGTACAAGAGAACACTGATTTGGAGGTATGCAGGGAGTATCCGTTGTTGCAGGTCACTGTACAGGCGGCTGTAAGAGCTGTTGTGTAGGTTGATGGGCTACATGTTAGTTGTCCGTTGTCTGGCTCAGTGAGAAGCGGACATGTATCTTTTACTCGCACTGTTATTGATTTCGAAGCAGACGTACCATATTCATTGTATGTAGCCACCACACCGTAAGATCCACTGTCAACAACCTGCATGTTTTCCTTGATAAATACATACTTAAACTTCGTACTCGAAACTCGAGTCCCAGTAGACTTACCAAGGCTTATAACCTTATCGTTAAACGTCCACTGAAAGTGCGGTTCAGGAGGATAATTAGCTGTAGCAGTGAAAGTAGCAGCTACTCCGACAGCAACATCACTAGGTCCTGACAATGACGATATTCCAATCAGAGACAGTCTTGCTGCTCTGGTGGTGAGAGTGCCCCCGGAGAATATGCTTCCAAGAGAGGGGTATGTCGCTCTACAACTCAGATAAAGTGGTTCCTCCCCCTCTTCCACATTGAGAATGAGCCTACTCTGGTAAACTGTGAGAGTGAGTGTTGGGTTGAGAACTGTTGTTTTAACTACTCCATAAACCACTTCTACACCAGCTGAGGTGGGGGATGTGTGTGATAACCACGATATTGAAGGTTGGGGAGGACCCTCGAAAGCACAGTAGACATACATGTCGATTCCTCTAAGAACAGAATAATCAGTTGGCTGTGTATAGATTTCGAGTACCTTAACAAGAGTCGGAGAACTTTTAAGATATAACTCATCTGAAGCCAGCTCCGCATGAATACTTGTACCATCGTTAATAGCCGTTACCATTTCCCACTTTAACGTGGACGTTGTTTTCTTGTTTGATCCTTCAAGTGTTTCTACTGTGGTTACTGTCACGGAAGAATCACTTTCATCCAAGGGGAAGGAGTTTTTGAACCAACCGACTGTTCTTGCGGAGGAAGGTGTGAGTGTTACCATGGAAATTGTGAGTGAATGTCCCGCTACCACCAGGGATGAAGAAGGAAACGATAGCATCCCAACTACGACTATGGTAGCTGCCTGGCTAAATAGTTTCCCTCCACCGTAGTCAATCCCACATTTATAGTCCCCAGACATCCCGCTCTCTATATATGGAAACTCCAATTTAGACTCTACTGCTGAATTAGTTACTGATGTGGTTGTGATCAGGCTAGGATCAACATTGCCATCGTTATGACTCCAGAAACATGACACAGCAATAAGTTCTGAATCGACTCCAGTTCCTTTGCAACTCAGTGTCAAAGCATCCCCCGACTTTATTGAGGTTGATGTTGGATGTAATGTGATGACTGGGGATATGACCGTCATTGAAAGTTCTGCAGAGATGGGGACGTTAAGGTCTGCTGGATCAAATAAACACGTGAAGGTTGTAGTAGAGCCAATAGCATCAAGTGCTGCTGTAGAAATCACAATTCTGTGAACCTGCACGTGGTTAATTTCATCGAAAGTCCCTGATGAAAGAGTATACTTTGCTGTTGATTCTGATATGCCTGAACTAGACAGATCTCCACCATACCAAGTTACGGTGCCGGCCCTGTAAATATCTGAAATCACACAGGATAACGTGACGGGGACGATGTCACTGACAACACCTGGCCCAGACAGGACTACACTAGGATCGTAGATTGTCACTGTTTGTGTTGCTGTGAAGGGTGAAGCTGAAGATCCGAATATAACCTCACAGGTGAAGGTGTGAGATTTGCTGGAGACCATTAATGTTTTCAAGTGTGATTTTGAGATCGTCAGTGTGGAAACTTGAGAATTATCAACAAGATTTCCATCGTTGAGTTCGTATTTACCAGGTTGCTGGTTTGCAGGATTCCATTGGATCCCGGTTTGTTGTTCTGGGACATACTCCAAAAGACAACTTATCACATGATCTCCGGTTGTGTATATATCAGCCAATCCAGGAGTTATTTTGGCACCTGAACAGATAGACATGAGTTCTCTATATACTCTCCATAAAAACGAGTTAAACTAGTTATAGTGAGCAAGCTTCTGATTGTGGGTAACGTCCGAAACTATTGCTTCTACATCTCAACATAGGTTTGGATAAGTCGGTAGATATATCATGCTATGTATGTGGCTTCCATCACGGTAACCAGAGCTTGGAGCTGCTTTCTCGGCGTTAATTTGCATAGCTCCCATTTAACCCTCTCATACTATTTCTCGAACATCGGACTGGCTGGACCGGGAGGCTGCATAGATCCAACAAGATCCTAAGCAGAACGTAAGCAACGCTAATCCCACAACCAAGTAGCTGCAAGGCAATCCTAGAATCGTGCTCACTAACTGTGCTACTTGACAGTTCAAATAGGTTACATCAACTTTGATACATCATTTAATGAATTCTTTTTTCTGAATACTCAATAGGAAATCAACTCGCTTACCAAATTCATAGAGGGTGAGAGTCATTGTTTTTGAGACTGCGACTGTTAGATCTCCAGATAAAACTTGACAAGTGTAAGTCACTGATGTTGAACCAAGAGTCTGCAGTTTTGTTGTTGATATTTGTAGAGTTGAGTATTGGTTTCCACTGTCATCTTTGGTGCCTTGATTGACAGTATAATCACTATCATTGTCAATAACTTGCCCACTTGAGTCTCTCCATTGAACAGAGACAGTGTTCAACAGTTTTGATATACTGCAGGTCAGTAAGGCATCTGTTCCTTTTGCTGCGTAGCTGTCCTCTAACACCACTCCTAGAACAATACTTATTACTTACTTACTTATGGGTAAAACAAAACAAACAATGAAAGCTGTCCGCATGATAAATGTAGTAATGGTCTACTTAATTTGCTGCAAACCTACGAAATCCAGATATACGGTGACATCAATGTTGTCTACCACAGATCGAGCACATCTGCATGTAAAAGTCTGATCAACTGTAGAAGTAGTGATTGTGAGTTCAGCTTTATAATTGTCAGTATAGACTGGAGCTGGAGAGTAATCTTGTCCAATGTCTACCCAAGATACTTGGTTACACTTGTTGAGTTCTGTTGTCCATCCAGACACCACACAAGATAAGACTACTTTGCTTGCTGTCTGACCTTCCTCCATAACGATATTGGTTGGAGTGATATCTGAGTTTTAAGACATGAGATGGATCAAAGAACGAAATTATCTATATATCTTTTAATTTCAGGCATGAAAGCTCCCAAAACATTTGGACTATCAATATTATAAGTTAAGGGAATTGAAGTATTAATTTTGCTTTTTTTGAAGACAGCTAATTTCACGACCCAGGTATTGAGGCACCTACGAAAGTACTAAGTAGATATTAGAAATTGATGACATCGGAGGAACTTAAAACACTTGAAAAACTTGAGAGAGTAGAGAAGCTTAGAACATGAAAGGAATCTAAAGGAGTTAGAGGTACTCACTGATGATATCAAGAAGAGCGGTGGTGGATACAGATTTTTCTCCTCCCCAGTCAGCTATACAAGTATAGCTTGTATCCACAGCCGGAGAACTTTCTATGTACAAGATAGTGGTCTGAGATCCGAAAAACATGGCGTTAACTTGAACAGTGTAATCTGTTCCAGTTTGTAAGACCTGATCCCCAAGTTTCCAAACATACTGGTTTGGTGCAGTAGAAATACTTTTTATCTGACAGTCTACTCTTCCTCTACTTCCTGCCAAACTAGTTCTACTCACACCATCTGTCGAGAACTATTATTTACTGTTTAGGCAAGATGCTGTTTTCTTTGTTCACAAAGAAAGCAAATTTCTATAGAAGGATTTACCTAAAGTCGAAAAGGCCGCTTTCAACATTTTTTCCATATGTATTCTTTTCATTTTTAATTATTTGATAATTAAATCATTATTGATTGGCTTAACTTACTAAAGTCGTAGAGGGTGAGGGTCATTGTTTTTGAGACTGCGACTGTTTGATCCCCAGATAAAACTTGACAAGTGTAAGTCACTGATGTTGAGCCAAGAGTCTGTAGTTTTGTTGTAGATATTTGTAGAGTTGAGTATTGGTTTCCACTTCCATCTTTGGTACCTTGATTGACAGAATAATCACTATCATTGACAATAACCTGTCCAATCGAGTCTCTCCACTGGACAGAGACTGTATTCAGCAGTTGTGTTATACTGCACGTTAGAAGTACATCTTCTCTCATAGCTGCATGTCTGTTTTCGATTGTCACGGCTGGAATAACGAAGAAAATCAGTCAATTTAGTTACTCATGGACTATAGTATACTTTGAAGTAAAAGTCCTAATGATCCACATATCATTTCTATTCAGATGGGCTCTTTATCTACGATTATACTAATATTTAACCGTAAAAAGGAATGGTATTATACTGTTAAAGAAATTTGACCATACCTACAAAATCCAGATAAACTGGTACATCAATGTTGTCTACCACAGATCGAGCACATCTGCATGTAAAAGTCTGATCAACTGTAGAAGTAGTGATTGTGAGTTCAGCTTTATAATTGTCAGTATAGACAGGAGCTGGAGAGTAATCTTGTCCAATGTCTACCCAAGATACTTGGTTACACTTGTTGAGTTCTGTTGTCCATCCAGACACCACACAAGATAAGACTACATTGCTTGCTGTCTGACCTTCCTCCATAATGATATTGGTTGGAGTAATATCTGAGTTATTAGACATGAGATGGATCAAAGAACGAAATTATCTGATATATGTTTTAACGACATGGGTATCAAAACAACCAAACTTTAGGATTATCATCGATTCATTATGGCAATTTCAGAATTCCTATTGACTGATACTGATTCCTTAACCATGGCACATACATCCATCTGAGAAAGCTAAGATACTAGAATGACCAATGAGTCTTAAGGACAGTGGTGGAACCCAACACATTAGAGGAACCAAAGTGCATCAACGGAACCTAGGAAACAAATTACAAGAGGAACTCACTGATGATATCAAGAAGAGCGGTGGTGGATACAGATTTGTCTCCTCCCCAGTCAGCTATACAAGTATAGCTTGTATCCACAGCAGGAGAACTTTCTATGTACAAGATAGTGGTCTGAGATCCGAAAAACATGGCGTTAACTTGGACAGTGTAGTCTGTTCCAGTTTGTAAGACCTGATCCCCAAGTTTCCAAACATACTGGTTTGGTGCAGTAGAAATACTTTTT
This sequence comes from Mnemiopsis leidyi, assembly GCA_000226015.1. Classification (NCBI taxonomy): domain Eukaryota; kingdom Metazoa; phylum Ctenophora; class Tentaculata; order Lobata; family Bolinopsidae; genus Mnemiopsis; species Mnemiopsis leidyi. The sequence goes on along the minus strand of JH153500.1, from coordinate 213,691 downwards.
ATCTGACAGTCTACTCTTCCTCTACTTCCTGCCAAACTCGTTCTGCTCACTCCATCTGTCGAGAACTATTATTTACTGTTTAGGCAAGATGCTGTTTTCTTTGTTTACAAAGAAAGCAAATTTCTATAAGTCTATAGAAGGACTTACCTAAAGTCGAAAAGGCCGCTCCCGAAGTTTTTTCAATATGTATTCTTTTCATTTTTGATTATGAAACAAATCATTATCAATTTTCTAACTTACTGAAATCGTAGAGGTTGAGAGTCATGGTTTTCGAGACTGCTACTGTTTGATCCCCAGATAAAACTTGACAAGTATAAGTCACTGATGTTGAACCAAGAGTCTGCAGTTTTGATGTTGATATTTGTAGAGTTGAGTATTGGTTTCCACTTTCATCTTTGGTACCTTGATCTATCGTGTATTCATAATCGTTGGTGAGAACCTGCCCATTCGAGTCTCTCCATTGAACAGAGACTGTATTCAACAGTTGTGTTATACTGCAGGTTAGAAGTACGTCTCCACTCATAGCTGCGTGTCTGTCTTCTAATGTTACCACTGGTGACAATAAATGATGAAATGGTGGAATTTTCGACTATCAAGTTTCTTTGATCATATGACAGACAAGATGCTTAATTCGGTTACATGCAAAAGCAGCTATAGACTTAGATGGAATAATAATTTATCTACAGTTTAGGTTTACTACAGTTAACATATCATTTAGTCATTTTTACCTATTAGGTCCATAGACACAAACACGTCAATATCTACCACTACTGATCGAGCACATCTGCATGTAAAAGTCTGATCAGCTGTAGAAGTAGTGATTGTGAGTTCAGCTTTATAATTGTCAGTATAAACTGGAGCTGGAGAGTAATCTTGTCCAATGTCTACCCAAGATACTTGGTTACACTTGTTGAGTTCTGTTGTCCATCCAGACACCACACAAGATAAGACTACATTGCTTTCTTGTTCGACTTGTAAATTTCTGGTTTGTTGGTCTTGTTCAAGAATCACATTTTTAGGTTCGATACCTGATAGCCAATTTGATATTTAACGTAATAACGTGAGTCAAAATGTTAATAGAATTTTGATTGATTGGAATTTCCACGATGGAACCTGGTGGGGCCGAAATAAAAGCAAAATATTTAATGCTTGGATGTCGTATTATGTTAGTTGCAATATATTTTCATCTATTGAATGAAAGGAATGCATGGTCATTGCTGATTTGCTGAGTTTATAAAGACTTTTGATATCGCCATTTTTGACATTAATTGCAATAAGAACTATGAGAGACACAAACCTTATCATTTCTAGATTCTGAAACTGAAGGCCTTCCTAATTGGCTTATTGTAAAAATTAACATTCTGTACTCACTAATTATGTCAAGAAGGACAGAGGTTGAGACAGATTTGTCTCCTCCCCAGTCGGCTATACAAGTATAGTTTGTATCCACAGCAGGAGAACTTTCTATGTACAGACAAGTGGTCTGAGATCCGAAAAACATGGCGTTAACTTCGATCGTGTAATCTGTTCCAGTTTGTAAGACTTGATCCCCAAGTTTCCAAATATACTGGTTTGGTTGAGTCTTTATATTCTTGAGTTGACAATCTACCCTTCCCCGCATGCCTTCTACACTAGTTCGGGAAACTCCTCCTATATGCAACTTTTGTCAATGGAATCATTTAGCTAAAGTTGATTGTCTGACCGAATCATCATAGTGCCATTTAAAGATGCATAAAATTTAACAGAATTTTCTTTGGGGTGATCATTATTACTTCGCAATATAAATGCAATGATGACAATGGTTATTTTTGCTTAAATTTCTTACCAAAGTTATGGAGGGTCAGAGTCATGGTTTTTGAGACTGCGACTGTTTGATCCCCAGATAAAACTTGACAAGTGTAAGTCACTGATGTTGAACCAAGAGCCTGCAGTTTTGATGTAGATATTTGTAGAGTTGAGTATTGGTTTCCATTTTCATCTTTCGTGCCCTGATTGACAGTATAATCACTATCATTGTCGATAACTTGCCCACTCGAGTCTCTCCATCGAACAAAGACTGTATTAAGCAGTTGTGTTATACTGCAGGTTAGAAGTACATCTTCATTCATAACTGCATGTCTGTCTTCCAGTGTCACATCTGAAGATCAATAATTGTGATTCACGCTCTTGTAGTATCGATCTCAGTCAGGAACGTGACCAATTTATGCCAAATATGCGGCAGTATGCCCCCTTAAGAAATTCGCCTGAGTAGCTTGATGAAATTGTAAGGGCTTGCAGTTGAGACAGTTGCAAATGAATCTTCGTTTCCAATTTAGATGCCAATCATTAATCAGTTTTGTCTAGAGACTTTCAAAATCGTAAACTTATTTCTGACCAACAACCTTTATAGCCATCTTTATCAAAGCGAAAACGTCATACCTAGAAAATCCAGATAAACTGGTATATCAATGTTGTCTACCACAGATCGAGCACATCTGCATGTAAAAGTCTGATCAGCTGTAGAAGTAGTGATTGTGAGTTCAGCTTTATAATTTTCAGTATAGACAGGAGCTGGAGAGTAATCTTGTCCAATGTCTACCCAAGATACTTGGTTACACTTGTTGAGTTCTGTTGTCCATCCAGACACTACACAAGATAAGACTACATTGCTTGCTGTCTGACCTTCCTCCAGGACAATATTGGTTGGAGTGATACCTACGTTAAAGACTGATCAGATCAACTCATCGACCAATTTGTTTCTTGATCACATGTTCGAAATGATGCCTAAGGGTTTTTGTAGTCTTTGTAACCCTAACTTTCTTTTTAAATTCATTATGCATCCGTATATCAAAACCCATCAAATATCTCCGAAATTTTATTTGAGACAAGACATTGATAAAGAACCTACTGATGATATCGAGAAGAGCGGTGGTAGATACAGATTTGTCTCCTCCCCAGTCAGCTATACAAGTATAGCTTGTATCCACAGCAGGAGAACTTTCTATGTACAAGATAGTGGTCTGAGATCCGAAAAACATGGCGTTAACTTGGACTGTGTAATCTGTTCCAGTTTGTAAGACCTGATCCCCAAGTTTCCAAACATATTGGTTTGGTGCAGTCTTTATATTCTTGAGTTGACAATCTACCCTTCCCCGCATCCCTTCTACACTAGTTCGGGAAACTCCTCCTATTTGCGACTTTTGTCAATGGAATCATTTAGCTAAATTTGATTGTCTTACCGAATCATCATCGTGCCATTTAAAGATGCATAAAATTTAACAGAATTTTCTTTCGGGTGATTATTATTACTTCGAAATATAGTTGCAATGATGACAATGGTTATAGTTGCTTATCTTAAATTTCTTACCAAAGTTATGGAGGGTCAGAGTCATTGTTTTTGTAACTGCGACTGTTTGATCCCCAGATAAAACTTGACAAGTGTAAGTCACTGATGTTGAACCAAGAGTCTGCAGTTTTGATGTTGATATTTGCAGAGTTGAGTATTGGTTTCCACTTTCATCTTTGGTGCCTTGATTGACAGAATAATCACTATCCTTGTCGATAACTTCCCCACTGGAGTCTCTCCATTGGACAGAGACTGTATTTATCAGTTGTGTTATACTGCAGGTTAGAAGTACATCTTCATTCATAACTGCATTTCTGTCTTCAAGTGTCACATCTGAAGATCAATAATTGTGATTCGCGCTCTTGTAGTATCGATCTCAGTCAGGAACGCATCCAATTTATGCCAAATATGCGGCAGTATGCCCCCTTAAGAAATTCGCCTGAGTAGCTTGATGAAATTGTAAGGGCTTGCAGCAAATGAATTTTCGTTTCCAATTTAGATGTCAATCGTTAATCAGTTTTGTCTAGAGACTTTTAACATCGTAAACTTATTTCTGACCAACAACCTAAATGTCCATTTTTATCAAAGCGAAAACGTCATACCTACAAAATCCAGATAAACTGGTACATCAATGTTGTCTACCACAGATCGAGCACATCTGCATGTAAATGTCTGATCAACTGTAGAAGTAGTGATTGTGAGTTCAGCTTTATAATTGTCAGTATAGACAGGAGCTGGAGAGTAGTTTTGTCCAATGTCTACCCAAGATACTTGGTTACACTTGTTGAGTTCTGTTGTCCATCCAGACACCACACAAGATAAGACCACATTGCTTGCTGTCTGACCTTCCTCCAGAACAATATTGGTTGGAGTGATACCTAGGTTAAAGACTTATCAAATCAACACATCAACCAATTTGAATATTGATTATATGAACGAAATGATGCCTTAGGGTCTTTGATTTTTTGTAACCCTAACTTTATTTTAAATCATTTTTGCATCCGTATATTAAAACCTATCAAGTATCTCCGCAATTTTATTTGAAACAAGACATTGCTAAAGAACCAACTGATGATATCAAGAAGAGCGGTGGTAGAGACAGTTGTGCCACTTCCCCAGTCAGCTATACAAGTATAGCTTGTATCCACAGCAGGAGAACTTTCTATGTACAAGATAGTGGTCTGAGATCCGAAAAACATGGCGTTAACTTGGACAGTGTAGTCTGTTCCAGTTTGTAAGACCTGATCCCCAAGTTTCCAAACATACTGGTTTGGTTGAGTCTGAATATTCTTGAGTTGACAATCTACCCTTCCTCGTAGACCGGGCATACTAGTCCGACTGATTCCGTTCAGTGCTGTGATACAAGTTAATCTTGATCTTAAGGCACTCTATTGGCTTAATAAATATATTCCAGTGAAATAAACAAGTGCTATACCGGTTATTTTAATCGGCAGGCTGCCAGACTTAGCCGGCTTAATTGGCTAGCTCATGGCTGTATAATAACGTACCAAAAGGAAAGAAAAATTTGTTGTTGAAATCTTGATCTTACTTGAGTTACCATGGCCTCTGTAGAGTAACTGGAGTAGGATTATTAGGGCGAAAGTTCGATATTTCGACACTGACATGTCAATGATTGTTAAACTTTTGTAATTGCACCCTCATGGCTGTTCTAGCCAACTGAGAAGAGATTTGAAATGAATTCTGTAAACTCTAGAGTCTGAATGATTAGGTATTCTGGCTAAAAACCAGCAAAATTTGATGTTTCCTTGTTTTGAATGCAAAATAAATGTACTGTAAGTTTAAGTAAAGAAATGTAAGTCAGCAACACTAAAAATGTTAAGGCCGTGTGAAACGATATATATTATATACATCCTGTTGTTGCAATTGGTTGGTTATAAACGATTCAAAAACTGTTCTGACAAAGGAATAAAGGATGCCTCGGCTTTATACATAAAAGCAGCAAAACAGATACGTGACCCAGCATTTTACAAAAGTGTAGCCATATTTATTGCAATGTGTATACTGATAAGGATAAGTCAGCACAAAGCAATATGGACTTCCTAATCCGATGGTGCAGCAAACATGAATGTTGGCGGGGCAGGCGTCCTTCTACTGTTGTCATTGATCTCCCGGTATACTGAACTGTCATATAAGTGTGATGTTTGTTAGCCTTTGAGAAAGCACATAGCGTTTGCAGAGTTTGCCAATATTATAATATTACTGATGCATGTTCGTGTCAGAAAAAAAAGTTGTCACAAATGACAAAACGAAGGAGCTTTAAGAACCGATATATTGCAAAATTCATTCAAACAGATACATATTTCGAACTATGAAGATATGAAATTTTAATGAAGTTTGACTCCGCTTCGCATTTCAAGATAATAAAAACTCGCTTTGAAACTCAGAAATTATTTGCAATCAGTGATACTGCTAGTCGTTCGCGATTTGATTAATGATTATACGCGGAGATTATAACCCATAGCTAGCGTCATGTATATGTTACCTTTATATAATTACTGGATAACCATAATATAGTAATTAGCAAAAGTGAATACTGACAAAGTCAGAACATCGATATAATTGTACAATATTTGGCTCTCTGAGATTAAAGTCAAATAGACTTGTACTATTTACAAGTCTATTTAAATTTATATATAAACATGTCATGTTTATTAATTTTAGTGACAATGTCTATGTAGCTGAGGATGAGGAAAATATTTCTATTTTCTACAATTATTTTAGCTCGTTTCATTGCCTCCGCGAACGACACAATGAAAGTGTAACTGTTCCAAACATGTCATGTGTCAGACAAAAATTTTAAAACAGTCACAGCACATCAGGAATATATACATTTACTTAACAATCCCTCAAATCACTTCAACTTCATTTCCCCCTTTTTAATCTGCGCACAAACTTCATCAGTCATTACTTCATATGTTTTCTCGCTGTGGTTAACAAGGTAAAGGTTCCCGGACACTACACTCGTATCGTAACCGTCCTGTTTCAGCTGGTTTGTCTTGTACTTGTACGTAGCTGTGGTTTCTAGAGAGTGTACCATCCTGGAAGGGATAGAACTGTAGTCACAGATTTACAACATAGTTTAAATGCAGTAGTCACATGTTTACAACTTAGTTTAAATGCAGATTAAAAACTTAGTTTAAATGCAGTAGTCACAGGACACAGATTTACAACTTATAGTTTAAATGCCGTGGTCAAATGTTTACAAATTTGATTTGTATCAAGTATTTCCTATAATTAATGGTTTGCCACTATCCACCATAGTGAAATACATGTAGTGTTATATAAGGGAAATAAGATGTTGCTAACCTGACAAAAATTGGAACTGCGTATCTGGGTAAGTTTTCTGATAATGTGGAATAGAGTTCAGAAAGGGGAAATTCTTCTTCGGAGTCAACGACAATGGCCGCCATCCCAGCTCTTCCACTGTGTCCTGATGGAAGGTCGTCTTTCAATTTTTTGATTTTTATCGAAATTGTCAAAAATATAAAAATTTAGTAGACACTGTTTTCTCTTCGCTTTTAAACTGTCAGTTGGGATGAAACCGTTAGTTGTGATAAAACACTGTTAGTTTTGATGAGACACTGTTAGTTGTGCATGTCAGCATGTGCCTGTGTGACTTACCGGGCACTGTCACTCCATAAACACAAGTTTCGTTGACTTTTGGAATTTTGTTGATGCAGAAGGCCACCTCTTGGGTCGATACGTTTTCACCTTTCCACCTAAGGATATTAATTGATGTTGGTTAAATCTATAAAGTGTTTCTGTTGAGCTGTTGTTGGTTTCGAACACCCTGAATGTCTAACCAAAGTCATAAAGTTATTCTTCATTTAGTATTCTAAAACAAGATGAATCTGTTCATACTTGCACAATTGCACCATCTCAACTAACTGAAAAGCCGGCCTCCTATCTGGATTTCTCGGCCCCCCTTTTGTTGGACCTATAACATCACACTAAACCCTCATCATTAAAACAATAGTCCTACACAACCTGAAAGTATCTCCCAGTCTGTCGACAAAGTAGTAAGACCTGTCACTTCCGATCTCTACCATATCTCCCGTGTTGACAAACTCATCTCCTTCCTTTTCCACGTCAGTCAGGAACCTGACGTCCTTGTTGTTTTTGTGGTATATCGCTTCTGAAAGTACACGTGTAGATTGTTTTGCGTGGAAACGTAGTTTGGGGAATTTGTTTTTCTCAATGTAAACATGATGTTCGGTAATGAATTGTTACATAATCTTATAATGAACCCTTAGCGTCACCATATGTTTAAACATATCTCTGATACACTGTCTTACTTTTTCCAAAGTTCCCAACTCTAACAATAAGCAGTCCTGCTTCGTTCATGTTACACAGCTTACAGAGACCCGTTTTGTAATCTCGAATCGGTTGTAACGTTTCAGTGTCACACTGTATTACCCTGTAGGTGGACATTTTAAGGATCACGGAATGTGTTCCAAAAGTTATTTTTCATAAGTTTTGTTAATCAGGGTACAGAAAAATCTTCTACCGCAGCCGTTATGTTCACCAAAACGCTGGTCAGTCTGTTTACCCATTAGAAATAATAAAGTAAGGAGTGCACAACAAAATGTGATAATTCCATGTAGCCCCCGACGAGAATTGAACTCGTGACCCCTGGTTTACAAGACCAGTGCTCTAACCACTGAGCTACGGAGGCGATGTCGGCGCTAAATTGAACATATCTTTGTTTACTTTTATCATTAACAGGATGGCAAAGAAAATTGACTAAATGCCCATCACATCATGTGTTTTATTTGTACGCTGCTACAGAAGTAGTACTTTCTTTATAAATATATATAGCGCAGATGCGGGTATATTAATATCTTAAAGCACGTTTCTTTTTTTATACAATATCTGTTGGGGGCCATTTGGTAGATAAATGATAACCAATCAGCAAAAAGCCGGCTATAATCATATTCCTGTGAGCAACATAGAACGTTTAAATCGGACAGATTGCACGCCGGCATATAAAAAGTGTGCGTAAAAGTAAATCGCGCAGTGGATCCTGTCGGCGCGCAATGGGCCCTGTAATTGTAAAACGTCCTCTGTTTATCACAGTAAGCCGGTTATGAGCCGCTGCTTGCTTACATATTATACTGAGCCGCTTATGACCCTTTTAAACGATAACATGCTTTTTGATGCCACATTCGTCATTATATTTCTATATTGCGTTGGGCATCTGAAGCAGATTTTCTATTAAAATTTACATATTTACCTGTATGGATGAGGTCCCAGTTTTATCTTTGGGATGTATCCCAAAGATCCTGGTTTTTGTAGCACTGACCCAAGAAAGGCAAAACATTCAGTCTGTCCATAAAATTCTGCTATTTGTGGAATTTTGAAGGTTTTCTCGAAAGAAGTGTAGATATCTTTCCCCATCCCGTTCCCTATACACAGCCGAGTGTCATACTCGACTTTTGGAAGATAGGTGGTTTTCCTGTTCAGTAGAAATCTGCACATTTCCCCTACGTAAAGGAAAATTGTAGCTTTGTGCGTTCGTATGTCGTTCCAAAACGACTGGACGGAGAACTTGTCTTTTATAATAAAGCGACATCCGCTCTGAAATTTTGTAGTTACTTAGCCGCCCAGCAAAGCAGTTAAATAGAAAGTAGTAATAGTTTTACTCCCTATAAACGAGCTTTGTAAATGGTCAGGATCACACAAAGAACCAAGTATACCCGCTTTCAATCCCTGACGGAAGACCTGATGAATCATAACAAGCTATGCTAACTTCAATATATACAGACTATGTTTTTGTAAAGTTCTCATGTGGTAGACCGAAAATATTCATAGTTATACTTATACAATCTCCTTTGGTCTAACTATCTAGCTATAACCAGATAACCTTGGTGCTTGGTTCCCTGAATCTGCGACCACGGTTTAAGACCTTCCAGGATGAAGCTTTGCTATTTCATCTTTTGTTTCGCAAAAAGAAATAGAATGCAAAATTAGTAAAATGTTTGCAAAATATGTGAGCTGGTCATGATAAGATACTGAGGGCTCTATTAGGTTTCTAGCAGAAGCTTCGCCAAACTTTCCAAATTACATAAACCTGGGTTCAGTCTAGAAAACATGATTTAAAAGTCTGCGAGGAGATCAAAAATTGATGGGATCGTTCTAAAATCTTGAAATTAGTCTGACAGCGACAGCATTAGTCCGTCAGCATTGGTCCGTGTCTTAACATTATTCTGTCTGCATTAGTCCGTTTCTTAACATTAGTCTGTCTGCATTAGTCTGTATCATATTTAAGCTATTCATATTTCTTTTCCACCTTCAAGGAAGACAATATCTAAAAAACACAACAAATATATTTTGAGATTATAACAAGAGGTACTCACCAGTAGAGCTATGTGAAGGCCAATACAGAGAGCGGTGGAGTGATACAATGGCAGAGCTGAGTAGATACTATCCTCTTTAGTTATATTGTATCTGAAATGATATGGAATTAAATCGTGATTGTTTCCAAAGCAAAGGTCATGTGAAATTTCTCCAAACAATGCAAGGATTGCAGTAAGTAAAGTTTGTCTTCTAATGTTCACCATATTTCTTTGCATAGTGATCAGAAAATAAGGAAAATTTCATCTTATGACCAAAGACAAACCTTTTTATGAGAGCTACTTGTAGTACAGACCACAGTCGGTTAAACGCAAAAGGGACAGCTTTAGGAAATCCAGTTGTTCCACTAGTAAAGAGGTACCCAACTATTGCATCGTACTCTGAAATGAGAATTGTGACACCAGAAAATATCCAATATGTTCAGATCGGTAACAAGTCTAATTTTTCTCTTCAATATCCACTGGATCGCCCAACCAATCTGTAGTTTAGCTTTCTTAGTTTCTTATAAAAAGTATAAAAAGTGGACTGCAATAAGCAAGGAAAGGTCCAATCTAAGTTTCCATGCAACACCTATTCCCTATACCTTATATAAATGAAAGCTAATGTTTTCTTTGCTAAGACATTTTCAGTTTCGACCACAGGGACATAGTCTAGTAGTAGTACTATTAGTGGCCATGTGCGCTAGCCAGCAGTACCCATGCCAACAGTTATACACGTGCTTAATGTCATACTACTATAAAATTGTTATACTACTATAAAACTAAACTCACCTTTCCTATCTCCACACCACTTTCCCGAGTGCTCTTCATCCGTTATCAATCTCATGACACTCAGGGCGTTCTCCCCGAATATATTCCCTGATCCGCCATCCTTAGCTCTGAAGTCCATGATATATGGGGTGATTCTGAGCAACTTGTAGTCGATGGGTATTTCCTTGTCCAGTTGTCGCTTCGCTTCTGGATTTATCAGGAGGAAGTTACAATCGTCTAAAGCTCGAAGGCAGTGTATCAGCGAATTTCCTCTGGGATGATAGTATTTTAAGTTTGCCAGCTAGTTTCTAGAGTTTTTTGTTTATTCTTCAACTGGTACTGGTATGACGGTGTTCAAAGAGCAATGGACAATAGACATTGATCTCACGAGTTGTGCCTGGATTTTAATGTATCTTTTTTCGTCACTGTAACCCTGACTATAATGTCATTCATTACATATCAAAAAGATATGCCCGAAACTCGCAGCTTCCTCATATCACGTGACCACTTGAGGTTGTTGTGAGTATACCTGAGGTTGGTGTGACTATACCTGAGGTTGGTGTGACTATACCTGACATGAGGTTGGTGTTGAAGAGAGCAGGTCTAGCACCGAGTTTAATGATAGCAAGCCAGCAGACAACAAACTCGACACTGTTAGTCATAAGGATACCAACTGTACTTTTCTCTGTAACTCCCTTCTCGAACAGGAACTTGCCCACACAGTCACTCAGTTCGTCCACCTTTGCACGTTTATGTTAGAGAGGTTGTAGATTATATGAGGATGATAAACCCCGGTAGCCCGGTTTCATTCCAGAGATGCAATTCACAAATTCTTAATTGTTAATTTAGCTCCATTTTGATAAATATTTACAAATGGCTTAATACTTCTCACAGTCTCACTTACCTGATTGTAAGTATAAGACAATTTTCCCTTTTCCAAGAAAACTTGATCACCATTCTTTACCACGGAATTTCTCCAAATCTTCATATAGTTCATGTTCCTCCTTTGGATCGATCTCTGAGACCAGAGAAAGTCGAATTTGAACTTGAGGATCTTCAGTTCGCGTACCAGATCCTCCCAACCATCAATGCCGTAGTGAAAGTAGAGGGTGGAGACTATGGTGGTGAGCAGTATAGAAGGTACTGCTATCAAGAGTGATAGGGCTGCGCTAAGCATTTTCTTCTGTCACTCTATAAACATTTATTTCATCAAAGCATATATTCATTAAGTTTTTGCATAAGCAATTTTCGATTGATTTATTGTTCAACTTTAAGTAAAAATATTGATGTAGCTGTTGCTTGAATTGCTAAACCTCTTTCAAAAACTGCAACAAATCGTCATCTGCAAACCGTGCACACGTTCAATTTTCTGTGCAAATATAAGACCCTCTGACATGAAAGAGAGCCGATTTTTCTTTTAAACGCTCATAAACTTAAAGTTAAAGTGTACCGAAAGCGGTACCAACAGGTGGAAATTACAGAGCAGCAAATCTGGAGTACAGACTCTTAGATGAATTGTTGGTATTAATTGCTGGGTACCAGAATAGTAAACGATAAACACGAGAAACAGACTGACTAAGCGGTATACGACTTACAGAGAGTAAATGACATAATTATTAAGTGTAACCGCTGAAATTCGGGGCAAAATCAGGGCACGGAGTCAGCACTGACTCCACCACTGACTCAACACTCTGTAAAGAAAGTCTAAGTTTGGCAAACCTCTATACGATCGCATCACCAGAATACTGTTGATGAAGTACATAACTGTACATCAGTACATCGTAAGTGTACATGTTTGATCACACAATAAAGAAAGATTTACAAGCTGTATTGTGATGTATTGTAAGGGTACGTGCTTCATGAATGCATCTGGGTGAGTGCTGCTATTGTTGAGGATAGACAATCAATATTGCCATATTATTATTGGAGAACGGAATTATAGACACTCTTAAAGATTCTGATATCTAAACCATATCTGACAGAATTGTTACACAACCCTTTTTGGCTTATAAATGAGCTTATTATTATACGTTAAGGAATTAAGAAACATGAATCTGAAGATGACTGGACATCAGCTTTAAATGGAAGAGATTGTTGATGTCAGCGTACACCATCTAAACTTCAAGGTCACACAAGAAGACGTGATGTCGCCGAAGATTCCCCTCACGGCATGTAACCGCGGCCCTTGCTTGCGTACACTTGGCTGCAGGCAAATATATTGTTATTTCTGGATCTGCCTTCATTCGGAAATTGCATCTATGGTATGCATCAGGCATCTAAATGCACTTGGTAACTAGCACGGAAAGTCAGAGTTGTCAATAAAAAGTAGCACTAAGTACGATCTGCACTTAGCAATAAAGCTTGACTGCTTATTACAGAATAGCTAGATCGATGGCGATCCGACGCAGGGCCAGGCACAAAAGAAACTCCCCTTGCATCAGCAGCTTGATCTTTACTAAATCAGCGAGAATACAGAGTGGGATTATGCTATTGGACGTCCGACTGCATTTACACCGCCGTTTAGAACCAAGTCCGAGCCTAAATCTGGTCGTTATCCCCGGTATATGGATTTCCGCTACGTCGCTATGTGAACGTTACATCGGTCAAATGTGTGGAAAGTCGAGGAACAGGGGGAACGATTGCTAGTAATAAACTAGTATAGTTTTAGTTAAGTCCGTCTGAGATAATCGAGATGCAAAGTATTGGAGAGTGATCGTTAGTTGTACTCCAAAATTGGCTAATATCGCCAATTTTACAACCGCAATTGTCAATTTTATTGGCAAAAGCCGCTCAGAATACCACTAGAAGTAGATTATGACTTGTAGTTGTAGCTAAAGCTACAGACTACCAATGACTACTGCCAAGATTATCTTTGTTAAGTTTTGGGAGAGGCTCGGCAACCAGCCTAATTTCTGAACTCTGTGTCACTACTTAACCCAAGACAGCAAACATCAAAGAGATCAAGGTAAGATTAATATGGTTTTCATGATGTTTTCTTAGTCGCGCTTGCCAGTGCTATGATAAAGAGCAATGATCGGACCATAATCGTAGCGTAAGTTGGTATTTGCATCATAGCTTGGACTGCACCTCTTTCCCTATTAGAGCGGTCAACGTTAAAACACTTGAGTATCATTGTATCATGAAAGAGAAAAACATGAAGATGAAAGAATTACATAGCTTGATTTGGTAATAGATCTTGAAACTTATCTAAGGCTTAAGTGAGTTATTCATGAGAAATAGAATTTCTCAATTATCGAAACTTTCATCTCAAATTTAAACTTGAATTTAACATATGCTGTACACCAACTTTGCACAGTATAAAGTGTCACACTGTCACAAATATCAAACGTTCAACTCATCATGATTAGTCCAACTTTAACAAAACCAACTTTAACAAAACAAGCCTCATAAATTTCCAACTGCAACATAAGCTCTCAACAAGCTCTGCGGCTTCAACAACTTATTAAAAACAAAAGACAGCCCCAACAAAAGCTAAGCGGCAGTGTTGACGCTAGGAAATAGTCTCTTCATCCTGTTCGTCCTGTCTACCGCTCTCTCATCCAGTCTCTCCTGGACCCAACCCGCAGCTTGCTTTGTCAGGGACTTGTTCAGCAGCTCGTAGTTCTGCTGCGCTTTCTTCAACTTCTGCAATGTGTCATCTCGGCTCTGCTTCAAGGTCGTCACTTGCATCTGAGAATGGGTCTGCAGTTTCAAAAATTTTAAACTGGTAATCTACACTATCTACAGCATGTAATGAACTTCGGCCCATCTGCACATCCAACATAGCTAGATCTTGAGTTTCTCAAGGAGTCAAGCTCGCAGAAAAGTCAAGACCAAGAAATAGGTTCGGGGTTCCGGACTATTCAGCTGGAACATTATTCAAATAACTTAACTA
>JH153500.1:175409-187474 GCA_000226015.1 Mnemiopsis leidyi | reverse complement strand
TGTCAACTGAAGACATTAAGCGATTTCATGGACATGATGAATTGATCACAGTAAAAAATTTCGAACAATCTGTAAATTTCTTCCACCATCTGATATCAAATTTTGATAAGTCTTTTGAAGTTGTATTGCATGATGAGCTCTAAGAGTGTGCCATTTATTTAAAAATGTTCATTTAGGTGAAGCTCTGAGTTGCAGAATTAAAATCTATTTGCAAATGTTTTATAAGTTTTACCATAAAAACTGTTTATATGTTAAAAATTTTATGTTTGCTGGATGTTTGCCTTCACGTAATTAATGTCAGAGTGGGATAGAGGCCCCCATTTTTATTATATTTCTTGTTGATTTCTTGATGTAATGATTGATTATAATTTTATGTCCATTTTATATAATACAGTAAACCCTCCATTTACCGGGCCTCTATTTAGCGGGTCCCTCTATTTACCGGGCCTCCTTTCGTTCCCCCGAAATTTTTCAATATTTTTACAAAATTTTTTTTTCAAATTTTTTTTGGAAATGGGATTTGAGCTTTCAATAGCAGGCCCTGCAGGCGTGACATTTTGGTAATGGTATCTCTTTGCCATGTGACACTGTGATAAAGCCTTAACATGCAAGCTGACAGCTCATACAGCTGACGGACTTGTTAAACCGTGGGAGTTGGATTCTTCTTCTTCTAGGCGCAACTGTCGGAGGGCCGCTAATACACATGTGTACTGATATATGTAACGTAACCACGGCATACATATAAATTTAAACGATCGACCTTAAGATTACTGATTGAAGATGTAATTCAGAATTTCTAAACGTTGGATCCATTCTCACAGTTCTAAATCCCTCAAGGGGTACTTTTATCAAGAAATTTGATCAGGATGACTTTTACATATAGCTATCAATAACTATTTTGGCCAATGACTATTTTGGCCAATAACTATTTTGGCCAAAACTAGGCCATATTTTGACGAAATTCTATTTACCGTGTCCCTCTATTTACTGGGCCTCAACCCTTCCCCTGAGAGGCCCGGTAAACCGAGGGTTTACTGTAGTTTGTCATTAAGGTTTAGATCTAAAGGATCATCTCAAATCATAAAGTCAATTTCTCTAAATTCTATGTTCCCACTTTCGTTTGTGGAGGTCAATCTTTGTCCATTGGCCAATGTGAGAGAATTTTACTACCAAGAACTAAATCAGGCCCCAAACGAACTTTGAGAAATTAGTTTAAAATTTACAGAAGTTTAAAATTTACAAAAGTTTGAGACACCTCCCCAGAAATACCATTCCCTTAAAAGCACTTAATGAACGATTTTCCAACAACTTTTATTTGAACGATAGAATGCTTTAGCTATGAAGGGGGGAGAGTTGTCTATTATAAGTTTTTTACTAATTTCATCTAGCAATAATTTAAAAGTTGTGTCCTCTTATGTTTGCTCTTCAAAAGCTGTTTGCCGTCATCTAATTGTCTTGTTTAACATAAAAATTGCATTTTTATCCATACTGCATCATGTATATGTCCAATGTCTATTTGTTAAGGATTTGCTACTGATTTGATTACGATTGAAATCATAAAATGGACATAAATCATCTAAATTTTGTCATTAGCCTAATAAGTATTTCTTCATAAATATATAGCAATCTTATTTAAGGGATTTTTCAATATTGTAGCAATATAATTTATTTACTTAGAACCTAGTATATGAATTACTGTGATATCAAACTAGTACTAAACTAGTACTAAACTTTAGGCAGTCTTTAAAAATGAGCTTGAAGAACAAAATCTGTCTTGTGACAGGAGCATCAAGAGGAATAGGTCGAGGTATAGCCCTAGCTCTTGGAAGTGAAGGAGCAACGGTTTACATAACAGGTAGAACTTTGGAACCGACAAGTAAAGCTCCCGGATCACTGTCTGTAACAGCTGAAGAGGTGTCAGCAAGGGGAGGTCTTGCTATACCTGTGCAGTGTGACCATGGTGTGGACGAGGAAATTCACAGACTCTTTGATAAGATTGTCAAGGATCATGGGAAAATTGATCTACTTGTGAATAATGCATTCAAAGGTAAGTTAATTTTTTGGCACTCTTTCGTTTCTATTTTGCTAGTTACTGTGATCCATCTTTCATTATTAAGTAAATAAAAGATGCCCACTTCATAGTTTTATAGATCTTCAGTTCAATGAACTCTTCAGGTGTAAACACAATTGGTAGAAACATTCCAGTTCCTTTCTGGGATCAGCCGATAGAGTCATGGGACGATTGTATTCATGTTGGTTTGAGGTAGGTTTTCTGAAGTTATTATGAGCTTTGTTTGATCTGTTAATTGAGCCTGAAATTTTAAATCTGGAACTTGTAAGAATTCTGGATCAAGTCAAAGTGCATTGAAATTGGATCTGGTAAATTAAATCTTTTAAATTAGATTTTTAAGTTGTGATCGGTAAATTAGCTATAGATTGTATCTGATGTGTAATATTGAATTTATCTTATATCCTAGAATCAATTCAGGTGCCACTTTGTTGCTGCACAACGTGCTGCTAAGATCATGGTTGAACAAAAAGACGGTCTCATCGTCAACATTTCCTCAGCCGGAGCACTTCTTAGTTTCTTCACAGCCCCATACGGGGTTGGCAAAGCTGGGGTAGTCTACATGTACTAGTCTTTTTGCTTTTAATTTTGATCAAAGGTATTTTAGTCGGACTTCTTCTCTTTTCATGTAATAAAGTATCAAGATGCCTCATTTGGGGTGCTCAAATAACATCTTAATACTAAAAGTTTCCATAATTCAGTTGGACAAGATGTCAGAGATGTGTGGAAGGGAACTGAAGAAACACAACGTTACTTGTCTTTCACTGTGGCCTGGACTTGTACAAACTGAGGCTATTCTTGCTGCCAAGGAGACGATCCAAAAAGCGGTTTGTTTCAAGATTATAATATCTTATTATGCTTTTGGTGCTTTAGAGGGCTGCGCCCAAAGTGTGTTTGATTATTGATAGTTTTAAGACTTGTTTAACACTTGTGATAATGCCGAGATCTAATTTATAACAATCTGCAGACTATTGCTGGACAAAAGGTTGATGTTTCCAAAGGAGAAACTGTAGAATATGCTGGAAGAGCAATTGTTGGACTGATGAATGGTTAGGGCGATTAAACTGCCTTGGATTTGTAGTTTCTACCTAGAGTTGCTACATATGCTCTGTTGAAGATCTTAAACATGCTGTCTTAAACAATACTGTTTAACATTGCTGTGTTAGTGTGATAATATCTGACAAAATATTTCAGATAAAAACTTGCAAGCTAAAAACGGCAAGACCATTACAACTGCTGACTTGGGTGACGAGTATGGCTTTACCGATGTTGATGGTAAGGCATTATCGGTTTTTTAGTCTGTTTAGCTTTACTGCAAGTTTCATCCACCTTAGTCCATTAGCTCACATTACAACCTGACTTACAACCTGACTACAACCTGACTACAACCTGACTACTACCTGACTACAACCTGACTATTTGTAACTACTACTTGTAACTACTACAGTACTACCTGACTAACCTGACTACTACCTGACTACTTGTTACTACTACAGTACTACCTGACTACTACCTGACTACTTGTTACTACTACCTAACTACTACCTGACTACTACCTAACTACTACCTGACTACCTGACTACTACCTGACTACTACCTGATGACTACTATCTGACTACTACCTGACTACAACCTGACTACTTGTAACTAATACAGTACTACCTGACTACTACCTGACTACTTGTTACTACTACAGTACTACCTGACTTAACTACCTGACTACTTGTTACTACTACCTGACTACTACCTGACTACTTGTTACTACTACCTAACTACTACCTGACTACTACCTGACTACTACCTGACTACTACCTGACTACAACCTGACTACTACAGTACTACCTGACTACTACCTGACTACTACCTGACTACTACCTGACTATCTGACTACTACCTAACTTCTACCTGACTACTTGTTAATACTACCTGACTACTACCTGACTAAAATTCCACAACTTTACAGGGAGACGTCACGCCTCAATGCGTTGTGTGAAGGCGAGTGTTGCAAGAAAACACCCCTGGTTTGCAGTTCTTATTCCTTCTTTTATTAAAGTCCCCTGGGCATGGGTTGTCGCTTTCTTCCATCATTACTACTAACTGATTAACGGCCGAGAGGACTTAGTTTATTGTATGTACTTTTAATTAACATTGATTTTGTAGATAATTGATTTGCATTTTTATATTAATCTTTGTCATCAGACAACAGTTTTTGAAACTAAGGGTACTTTTAAAGAAGGTTTTGTTTTTATAACAGTTAATGTTTTGGTGTTCAGAAATTGGATTTAGTTGATTGGACACAGACCACGTCTAAACCACTTCGTCAAATAAAACCGGAAATAATATTATGTGTGTCGACAAAATTAAGTGCAAAAGTGTGAATGCTGTTGTTAAATGGTATGTGTGAGATTAATTTACGAAAGTGATTTCCTTTGATTTAGATACTGTGAGATGAATTTAAGAAAGTGATTTCCTGTGATTTAGATACTGTGAGATGAATTTACGAAAGTGATTTCCTGTGATTCAGATACTGTGAGATGAATTTACGAAAGTGATTTCCTGTGATTTAGATACTGTGAGATGAATTCACGAAAGTGATTTCCTGTGATTTAGATACAGATATATTACTATATTAAGATTAATTTATGCGATTTAGGTATACTTAACTAGTATTCAGTTTGAACATCAAATATTTAATTCAATCCAATTCTTAATACATTTTAAGGATGTTATGTTTGATTTACTGCTGTGCATTTTTTAACCTACTAATTTAATGTTAAGTTATAACGTGTTTGATTGTTGCAGATGCATTAAAATATCGAAATTATAGTTAAACAGTTTGATATATCAAAATAGTATTACTGCCACATCATCATCTTATTAAGTTTTAAACTATCTGCAAGTTGATAAATTCTTAAGTAAACGTCACACTACAACATCCACTAATAGGACACAAGATGGTTTGTACAGATGTACCTGCTGCTGTTAAACTCTGGGTCTACTCCATCCAGGGAATCCTATACGAACTTTGCTTCACCGCCATGTTCAACTTCTTCCTCATCTCCCCTGATGTCCGTCTCATGGGCGAGAGTTCCATCTGGTCAATCTGGATTTACGGGATGGGGGGACTTCTTAACGAGTACGCTGTCTACAGTAAGATGAGGACCAAACACCGGGTACTGCGCATCCTGGCTAATCTCATCTACACGTACGTGTGGGAGTATAGTAATGGTGTGGTTCTGCGCGCGTTTGGCGCATGCCCCTGGGACTACTCTGAGCGCAGGTGGAACGTGCACGGGCTCATCACGTTCGAGTATGTTCCCGCGTGGATATTTGCAGGGTTGCTTCACGAGGAAATGATAAAACTTCTCCAGAGCGTGTGCTGGTGTCAAAAAAAGAGCTGCGCAAATGGGAACGTGGAAAAAAGAGAATGATTTCTATAGGGACTAAGGAAAATTGCGGATCAAATTAAGCTATTTTAGAAAGAAAATATGAACAGTTAATTAATTTGTAGTGCTTTCAAAACGAATAAGTTAAATTTTCAAAAGAAGTTATGGCTATAAGGTTAACGGTGGCCTTGGGCTTGTCCAAGGTGACACCTTTACTCGATGAAAACAGCTCCAGTTTTTGTTTCTATGTGTCTGTCTGTATGTGTGTCTGTGTTTTTATTTGATTTGTTTGTCTAGATGTGTCTATGTCCAGTATTCTGTTGAAGTGTCAATGTTTTTTACACGTTGGATCAGAGGCCTTTACGTCCTCCATATATGTGTGTGCCTGCTTTAAGCGGAGTATTGAGTATTTTTTTCAATTGGAATGATTCTTGAAACAGAAAATGTGTCCACTAAATGGATCACAACGTAAGCTGTTGTTTACATACACATTGAAATAGTAAAGCTTATATATCGGCTAAATAATAAAGCTAATATTGCATGAGAGGTTATCTAGTAACTTTTCATAACTTAAAATGACAAGAACAGTGCAGTGATCGAAGACAATGTTTTAGACTTTCATTTTATATTTACTTCATTTTAATATTGCATGTTTTCAGCTCTAGGCAAATATTGCACAGGTTGCTAAGATTTCGCGTGGTAACAAGAAAATTTGCACAGTGGGGGTAAAAACATTTCGTTGAAGTGTTTATTTATCTTTCTCTAGCCATGATGAGCCTTTAATACATTTGTTCCAAATTGTATGTTTTTGTTGTATGAATCTTGCTTACTGTTGATCAGTTGCAAAAGCAAATTTTACACGTTTTACTCAGTGCTTAATTTTGATATCCTGGTAAATTCTCTATCGTAGTTTCAACAAAGTGATTGTTCCGAATGCCGGTGTTGGATATCGCCCTGTTATGGTGAGACTAAATGGATTGTGATTGTGAACTTTGTGACCAAATAATTTGAAGTGATTGCTATTCATTGTATCAGTTTATATGTGGTACATCTAAAAAACTTTTGATTATTCTATAATCGTCATAATGTTTATTACCTACTTATTTAAGTTATTTATTACCTTGCAAAGTAGATTTAATTTATTGCACTACTTATTAAATTATTTTCCTTATTTGGCATGACCACAGCGTCATTCATGTACTGAATTATTATTGAATTATTATTACTAATTGCAGTATTGCAGGTATCTATGAATAAGTAAAGTTAGTTAGTATGGGGAGATATGAATTAAAATAAATGTTTAAGGTTTAAGGTTACAATGATTATAATATTATGAAGTTTGTAAGTTTATACTTTTTGATTTCTTCTTATGGAGTTACCGAGTACGGCCTACGGCAATGAATTAACGCAAGACGTTTCAATCTTTTCATCCGATGATTCTGTTTTCTATGTTTGTACTTCTTTTACCTATACCGTGCCTCTGTACCTTTTACTTGTATTTAACAGTTAATATAAATAATAATTGCACCCTGTTAGTTTTCATTGTTGTGATGTGTAACATAGACCACCTAACTTATATAGGAATTTTTACATTGTGATTTAAATTATAAAGTACGTACAGTATGTCCGAAATCAACAGGTTTGATATTTTAAGATATATTAGTTCGCCACAAATTTTTTACCTTAATACCTGTTAGTAGATTATGTTAACCGTTTTTATGTAACTGTGATACTTATTGCAACTTCATAACATAGATTACGTGTTTTATATAGAGTAATTTTCAATTAAATCATACTACTACTTTTGCAAAGTTATATCAACTCCAAGAAATCTCAAAAGCTGATTCTTTGCATTAAATGATTAAATTTCGAATTACTTTTCCATAAATATTATAGTGAACAACATTCAATTGTGTTCCCCAACCTGAATCACCTTCATCTTGCAGGTCATGGCTGGAATGGGGGCATTCGTTGCCCAATACGACAACAATCGTGGTCCTGACCAACAAGGAACCCCAGGCTTTATCGGGTCGAACCTCTTCTTTAAAGGTCACCAGACTTTAAAGGAGCAGCTTCAGAGCATGAAGGACAAGGAGATGCTGGAAGCTATGAGAAAGATTGTTGAAATGGTAGCCAAGGGCCAGGATGTCTCTGATCTTTTTCCTGATGTAGTAAAAGCAGTCGTCTCCAAGTCTACCGAAGTGAAGAAGCTGGTATACATGTACTTGGTTAGATATGCTGAGGAGCAACAAGACCTCGCTCTTCTGTCCATCAGCACCTTCCAGAAAGGACTAAAAGATCCCAATCAGCTTATTAGAGCTAGCGCGCTGCGCGTGCTTAGCAGTATCAGAGTCCAGATGATAGTTCCAATCATGATGCTGGCCATCAAGGACTCAGTGTCGGACCTCTCCCCTTATGTAAGGAAAACAGCTGCACACGCGATACCCAAACTATACAGTCTGGATCCTGACCAGGGGGAGCAGCTGATAGATGTGGTCGAGAAGTTGCTCCAGGACAAGACAACTCTTGTGGCAGGAAGCGCTGTCATGGCCTTCGAGCAGCTCTGTCCTTCTAGAATCGACCTCATCCACAAGAACTACCGTAGATTGTGTGCTATTGTGGCCGATATTGATGAGTGGGGCCAATGTGCTGTGATCAACATGCTAACCAGATATGCTAGAACTCAGTTTGTTGATCCTAACAGGAAGACGGAGGAGAAAGATTCCGACGAAGAAACTTCTGAAGACTCCGAGGACAGCGAGGAAAACTTCATGAATAGTTTGCAAAGTGGGCCTATTGATGCTGTTGATCCTGACCTAAGATTGCTGCTTCAAGCTTGTAGGCCTTTACTGCAAAGTAGGAACTCTGCAGTTGTTATGCAGGTTGCTCAGCTGTTCTATCACTGTGCTCCAGAAGGAGAGATAGTGCACGTGGTGAAGGCCCTTATCCGGCTCCTCAAATCGAAGCGAGAGACCCAGGTCATTGTCCTCACAAACATCACAACAATGTCTGCTAAATACAGGAAACTGTTTGAGCTTCACATGAAGTCATTTTTTGTAAATGCTTCTGACCCGACGAATGTTCGACTGCTGAAACTGGAGATTTTGACCAACATTGCAACGGAGACTAACATAAGTGTGCTACTGAGAGAGTTCCAGACTTATGTCTACAGTTCGGATAAGGAATTCGCTGCTGCTACTGTCCATGCTATTGGTAGATGTGCTGCTGAGATTTCGGAGGTCACTGATGTGTGCATGCACGGTCTGATGAACCTCATCAGCACAAAAGATGATACTGTGGTGGGGGAGAGTGTTATTGTTATCAAGAAGCTCCTTCAGATGCAAGCATCGGATAAGTCGGGGATCATAAAACGAATGACACGTTTGTTAACCACGGTAACTGTTCCTTTGGCCCGAGCTTCAATCCTCTGGCTTGTCGGAGAATACGTCGAAAAAGTTCCCAAATTAGCACCTGATGTTCTGAGAAAAATGGCTAAATCGTTTGCAGATGAAGAAGACATCGTGAAACTTCAAATTCTCAACTTGGCCGCCAAAGCTTGGATAGTGAACAACAAGAAGATTACACTTTTGGTACCTTACATTCTCGCCCAGGCAAAATATGATCTTAACTACGATATTCGTGATAGAGAGAGGTTCATCAGGAAGGTTTTGTGTCCCAACTCGGAGAACCCTAGTCCACTGGAGAAGTATGCCAAGAAGTTCTTCATGACGAGCAAACCTCCTCCGAATTTACGTTCCACCTTCAAAAACCGGGATGAATACCAGCTGGGGAGTCTCTCTCACATGCTCAATTCAAATGCTATTGGCTATCAACCCCTTCCTTCCTTCCCTGAAGTTGCTCCAGACAGTTCAGTTCGAACTGTTGTTGACACTTCCTGGGCAGCCCAAGCAAGAGAATCTAGATCAAGCTCAGCTTCTGCGACAAACCATAAAACTAAAGGATTTTACTCCTCTGAGGGCGACACTGATGAAGAAGATTCCGATGAAGAAGACTCCGATTCTGAAGATGAGGAAAGCGACTCTGAGGAAGAGAGTGATGAGGAGAGTGATGAGGAATCTGACGAAGATTCCTCAGAAGAAGAAGACAGCAATGAAGAGGAATCTGATAAAGAGGAGGATGAATCTAGTGACGAAGATTCTAGCAGTGAAGAAGAGGTTGTAAAGAAACCACCTCCAAAAACTAAGACTTCCAAGAAAGCCAAGCCAGCTGCAACAGCCACTCTACTTGACTTTGATGAGCCATCTGCGCCGCCTAATGTAACTGCACCAACCGTACCCCAATCGAGTGTCACCTTGGATGAACTGCTGGGAGATTTCGGGACTATGAGTGTCGACCCAGCTTCATCAGGTCCCAACTACTCTCTAGACAGTGTGAGAGTGACTCATGACCTTCTTCACAGGATGTCAGGAGGAGGGCTAGCTGTTCAGTACAGTTTCCCGAGATCTGGTACTATTTCTGGCGCTGTACCAATATCTCTTGTCCTCAACAATACCACTGATCAGCCCATAACCGATGTAAAGGTAGATGATATAATAGATCTTAAAGGTGGGGTAGAATTTTCTGGTTTTGATTCCATTCCCATGATATCGCCTGGTCAGTCAACCCAGGTCGGAATCAACATCAACTTTAACGACACCCTCCAGCCGGCCAAGTTTACTCTTTGTTCCAGCAAGGGTAGGTTCCCATGTAAAATTCAACCTCCAGTGGGCGAACTTTTATCTCCGTTTGTGGTTATCGAGTCAGACTTCGACTCAATGAAAGGTAAGTTATCAGGAATGCACGAGGTGACAGGAGAGTGTGGAAACAGTGGCAAAGATCCCGGCACTATCAGTCAACTTGTCTCGGAGACTGCTGCTACTTCCATTTGTTTCTCGGCAGAGACTAACTGTCTGAAGTTTGCTTCAAAAACTGCGGCCCAAGAAAAAACGTTGTTGATAACTTTGAATGTTGGGGAAGTTATCAAGATTTCTGTAAACAGCGAGGCTGTCGTTTTAGGATCTATGATTTTGAAGGATATTATTAAAGTGATTGAGGCTTGATTTTGAAGGATATTATTAAAGCGATGATTAAAGCGATGAAGCTTGATTTAGGAATATTGAAATTAAATGGCCGGTAGCTATAGCATGTAAAATAGGTATTGTGTTTAACTGAGTTGGAATTCATTAACTTACCAGGCTCATTTCAGTTTAACCAAGCAAAGAAAATAGGTCTTGTCCAATACTATCTAGATTGTTTTTTTAAAGGTTTAAAAGGAATTTGATGTGTAAAAGAAGCTGCTTCTCAAAGTAAAGATTATGGTCAGTTACACTCTGTATAATATGCATACTTTGGTATTAAACATTTTTCTGACTTTAATGACGAAGATACGTGCCGGTTGCGACTTAACAATTTATTGTTGAATAATTTATTGTAGTAGCTTACTTTTGTGACAAATTTTGATTATATATAGTTTCAAAGAATGATATTGCCATCGAGTGAGTTCAATAATGAAGTTTGTGATTCTTGAGTTTTACGTGTTCTACCTATTTCCTGCACTAAACTTGTTAACTAAACTTGTTTCAAATAATTGTTCACTAATTGGTTTTAAAACTTCCCGTGTCATTATTGCTTTGCTTGTGGTGTCCTCTCTTCAATAAGAGCTGCTCAAAACGATGTACTTTTTCTTAGCAATTTGATTGTTGACAGCCAAAATAAATAAATTTGCATGTACCCACGAGACAGGATCACCTTGGTACCTAAGGTTTTCAGTTCAGGTTAAAAAGAGAAATTAGCATATGAAACACGCCTATTGAGAGCACTTCAATAAATGTGGGGCCCCCACTGTGTTACAACCTACTCTTTTTATATATATGAAATGTTATTAACACCAAAAACTCTTATCAGTTCTCTAAAATAAACGCTGTGCTTAATTTTTACTAAGTTTATTTATTACTGAACCTCTAAAGCTCTAACGAATAAATATTATAGCACACGGAGAAGTTACCTGTAGCACCTTACACGAGGAAAAGTTGAAAACACAATGACCTGATAAGGACGACATCAACTATTAATCAACTCTAGTACACGGTTATCACACCATGGCAACTAGCAGTAATCTCCTCAACACTGACGACACTTTGTCTGATATTCTGCGTTTCAAAACCCCCACTCCTGACTCCCGGACACCGTTACTTCAAAACTCTGGTAGTCAGGATGCCATAGCAACGTGTTCCTTCAAGGGAGATCCATTTAGTCGTAGTTTGAGTATTAAGCGGAACTTGAAGACGGAGAAAATCTGCTGTTTTGAAGCTTTTGCACATTTTCTGAAAGGAAACGTCGGATCAGGTTACAATATATGTATTTTTGTACACACACACACACACACAGACACACAAACACACACGCACGCACGCACGCATGCACGCACACACGCACGCACACACACACACATACACACGCACCACGCACGCACACACACACACACACACACACACACACACACACACACACACACACACACACACACACACACACACACANACACACACACACACACACACACACACACACACACACACACACACACACACACACACACACACACACACACA
>JH153500.1:139114-164167 GCA_000226015.1 Mnemiopsis leidyi | reverse complement strand
GAGGTGGTGGGTGGGTAGGTAGGTAGATGGTGGTGTCCGCTGTCCGCTGTCCACTGTCCGCGGTCACAAAGCAATTTTACACATAGTGCAGTGCGCGCCACCGTTACCATGTCTACGTCACAAATTGCCTCCGCAAAGTTATTCTACGTTGAATATATATTTGCGAGTTTATCGCCGTTGCACAGCGTACGTATCACTATCAGAGTATTACTCCGAAGTATTATGTCAACTTGAGATTCAATTCTAATGCTCATCTGACTTATCTATGGTTTTAAGTTTATGCGCAACTGTGGCCAATTATTTCATTCTTAATTTTGCGATATCACGATGATATTAATAGATTATGTGACACAATATGTGATATGACGACACACAAATTTAACAGTGTAGCGTTATCCTAATAAACGCATCGCAATAGGCCGATTGAATCAGCTAGATTCGTAATTACTTCACGAATCGCATACCTCATGAATCGCGCTCGTCTGCACCTGATTTCACTTTCATTATCAATATCAGTTATATTTGACTAGATGTAATGCGAGAACCGCCAATCAGTCACTGCAACATGCAAGCTAATGACACTGAAACTTCCGACAAAGTTCAAGCACAAAAACTATTTGACTGCACCGTTAGAAATATCCACATCCGTTGTTTTTAATAGCTAAAATTTCACGGCCGGTTATAAGTTTTCAAAACCGAAAACTAGTATGTATCAACAGCATCCATTATCGTCAAAAGAGTTGGAATAAAAATGTCTCATTTTACGGCCAATATTTTCATTGTAGCTTCCATGGTATTCCATCAGCAGTCTTTGCGGCAGAATTTACTTTTAAAAGATATCTGCTGCTCAAATTCTATGCTTCTAGCACTAGCAGAGGGCAAATCAAAGAAGCCTCTTTAGAATTTGAGAGATGGAAATCTAGCGTCCGCCTGAGACCTAACTAAGGGGTCGCAATTCTTGTTTGTGGTTAAATAGAAGTTGTTAATGCTTAGGGTGTACAAGACCTTAATCAGGCCACATCTCGAATATTGTGTTCAGCTTGGAATCCTGCAGCAGAGCATGGAAATTGGTCTTTGATAATGAGGATTGAGAGCGTCCAGAGACGCTTTACTCGGATGATTGAAGGGGTAGGCCTTCTTCCTTACTCTGAGCGACTGCAGATTCTACAGCTGACTACCCTCGCTGAGAGATGTTCGAGAGGAGACCTGATTGAGGTTTATAAAGCCAGCCAGGGTTTATCCCATTTATCTGGGGTCTTAAATTTAAGTAGATCAGGAGTTAATTTGGTATGTAAACCAGGGAAAAGTAAAGTTTACAAAATTAATCGTATTCGTAGAAAATTTTTAAATGATAGGGTTATGTCATTTTGGAATAAGCTACCCATAGAGGTGAAGACTGCATTAAATTTAAATGTTTTTAAATCTCATCTTGAGATTTTTAAGGGCAGAACTAAAGCTTTAGAAATTTATGGTAGTGGGAACTTCTGGGATATTTCTGATGAGATCTTAAATCGTATTGAAAGTGGAAGTTATTTAGAGAATAAGATAAGACATAATACCTTTCTCAAAGATAATCCTTTTGTAGCTAGAAAAAGGTTTATATCAACATAAATTAGGATTTTGAATTTCGGTATTTTAGCTTTTAATTGAATTTTAGATTTTTTAAAGATACTTTTGGAGATAAGTTGTGATGATGCTGGCATCATTATTTGTTATTAATTTATTAATTTATTTATTTACATCTGATTTAAGGTTTAATTTTTATGACATCGTCTAATCAAGCTTATCAATTTTTGATATAGAGACTGCCAAAACAAAGTTAAATTGAAATGAAGTCATTCGATCAGGATGACGTTTACATATAGCTATCAATAACTTAAGTTACTATTTTTGGCCAAAATTAGGCCAAACTCTTTTTACCGGGCCCTTCGATTTACCCCGAGAGGCCTGGTAAATCTAAGGTTTACTGTATCTAACTAACTCACTAACTAACTAACCAACTAAGTAACTAACTAACTTAGGATGGATAAGTACAGAGAAGAATGGGGATGTTGGTGGAAGCAATATGTTAACTATCTTTCTACCCTCCCTTCACCTACATATCAACCTCAGATATTGTTCAGGGTTCCAGTAAACTTCCCCAGTAACTTCACTTCTTCTGTCTCATCTGCTAGTAACACTGGTTTGTGGATTTTCTCCACATTTCAGAGGACTTTTTTTCGGATTACATATAATGATTAATCCCAGATTGAATTAATTAATTTTACAAATTTTGTGTCAATATGTTTTTTGGTTTTTAGCAATTTTTGACGAATGCATAACACTTCATATTTTAAAGTGTTTTACCTCAGTTATCGGCTACAAGTACAAAATGGCGAGTATAAAACGACGAATTGCTGCCGAGATCATCGATTTCCAAATTCTCATGTTCGTGAAATACATCCTATTCACAATGCTAGGGTGAGTACCAGCTACTTAATAAAGGTAACTTTAGCTCTCAATCATTCACATTCCTTTGAACCTACATATTGAACCTTTGAGTAGTTTGGAATAGCTTCTCATGAGCCATCGCGCCATCTGCGGACCACCTTTCTGGCTGCACCAGTCAATCATGGAGTTTGAGTTCTTTGCCATGCATCCGGGACTAGGGGAAGTATCAGGAATGTTCCAAGAGCGATTTTGAGTGTTCAGATCTGTGAGCGTGTTCACTTCTCTTGGAAGCAGATTCAATAACATTCCTGCTCTCACGGAGAAGGAGTTATCGTAGTAAGACATTGCCAATGCTGAGGCTTTTTTATTGAGGGTCGGTGGGACATTCTTGATACCAAGTCTTGGGTTGTTCCTGCAATATTTTCCAAACACGGATAATCATATAATCAAACTTTCAGAAAATTGGGATCACCTTGTTATGAAAGTTGAGATCAACAGAAAGTTTATTTCCGTCTGTATATCATTTTAATGAGATAATTGGTCATTTACGTAACGCGCGAATTGTTCATTACTACACAAGGTCTTATGTTTTCGCGCAAATTGCATAATTAATGTGCGCGCGCAGCATATCACGTACGGGCGTTTATTTGTTAAACTTACGCTTTCCGCCACGTACAGCTTCTAAAAAGACATGGCCCGAAAGTCTGAATCATCATTATTGCTAAATAGACCTAGCCTGGATTTCGAGAATTACACTCTTTAACAAAGCTGCAGCAATCGTTTGCCTTTTCGACCTAACCCCGAAAACCTTAAAAACAGATAATTACAGATCGTTATAAACTATTTCGTATGGTATCACCAGTCTACCAGATTCTGTCTAATCTGTGTTCAATTAAAAGAAAGCAGTTTATGTTGTGGACCAACCTGGATTCCTTAAAGGTCCTTCATATAGAGGCGCCCCCTCTAGGGCACAATGGATGGACACAAAAAACAATAAATCGGTGAAGTCCTTAACGTTTGGCCACTGCTTCTTGACTTTATTTCTAGTTGTTTTCGCCTAGGCTTGTTGAAGAATATTTGTTTCGACTAATCTGCCGAACTGGAAAGTTCAAATAAATCGGTTTAAATCAAAGTGGTGATTCTGATTCTTGTCTAGCGCTAATTTTAAACGTCGTTTGTACTGGCAGGTTTGTTTTAGGACTGGTCCGGGTAGAACCAGCCAATGTTTATTAGATGAATATTACTAAGTAAGGATAAGGGTTCAATCTGACAGAAATTACAAGTGCACTAATGCACACAAGTTGATTCTCTGGGTGTAAATGCGAGCAGAAGTGAGGATTTACACGTATAGATATTGGAACCGTGTGTCTATATAATATGGAGGGTCAGGGGGAGTACCGTGTACGTTACTGTGAACTTTTAGACAATATTCCGCTTTTTCTCACAAATTCAATCAATGATCTAAGAAAGTTCTGGCATAACAGTTGCGATCACCAACTGCCACAGCAGTGTTCAAAGGAATAGAAAGTATTAGTGATGATGTTGGTGGTCAGAAGAGAAACGCACAGATAATAAAGGCTTGAAATCTTCGTTAAATTACATCATTAGAGCCTCAAATTATTTGTATTATAGTAGTGTTGAAAGTATTAGTGACATGAATTCAATGAGAGCAGGGAAAAATTAGATGAATTATGTTTCATCCTCGTCGAAACTTCTGCCAACCGCACAAGATTCATAATCGATGGGTAACATTATAGCGGCATTTTACCCACTCGTAATGAAATATCGTTTTGTAAGTTATATATGAATTTAAGTTCGTTTTGTTGGTTTTTTTCAGTCTTACATATTCTTGATGCGGTTCTAAATTTTCATATTTTTACTCGTTTTGTTCCTCTGCCGGCAACATTGTCGCTCATCGTGATACCTAATAAATTGTTAGCAAAATTGTTTAAGCTAATATAAAAGCGTGCATTGTAAACTTTAGTAAATTTCAGTAAAAGAATCAACTAAGCTAGTAATCATTATAAGTTATTAATTTATTGAACCCTCCATAAGCCATAAGTAAGATCCTAGTTCCTAATTTGTGTGGAAAGAAGGGGCAGACTGGTGGTTGCAAGTTCTTCTTTCAATACTTCTTTGACATCTTTCTGTTCCTTTTTACACGTTTTTCCTGTAAGTAGTTGTATTTTAGCTTAGATTTTCGGAGTAACCTGCACTGCTACTAGGCTGCTATTTTGTCGAAAGATAAAATCTTCGGTTGCATCTTAACGCCTACTCAAAAATCAGGGGCTTACTTGATAGCCAAGAAGCGATAAATATCGACGAGGCCACTGCCTGTTGACTATATTGTAGATGTGTTCGTCTAGACTTCAGAATAAATTTTGTGTAAACTGAACTGCTGAACTGGGAAGTTCTGAAATGAATTAAAATCATAGCCACAAGATAAAATTGTGTTTTAGTAAAAAAACTCGATTGTTTTTGAAAAGTTACTGCCACGCTCCAGTTTTGCCAAATTCAAATGACAAGTAGATTGCCTTGCAGCTTTTTGTCATTGTTCAAATCGTGCAACTAATTTTCAAAGTTCCAACTTGTTTTAAAGTATATCTTCCGGTAGATATTAACTGATTTGTTGCGGCTTATTCTTTTAGGTGTCTCTGAATTACGCAATATTTTAAATGTCTGAAGAGATTTGCCGCCTAATACCAACACTGGCGGAAATTAACATTTCGGTAAATGATGGCTTTTTAATTCTGAATAATTGACTTAGATTCATATGAAAGTCAATGTTTCAAAGAATTTTTAAATTTTGATTGAAAAATTACAATTACTCTCATTTTAAATAGAAACATCCGTGAACTTTGACATGCAATGAACGTTTAACTAAACTTGAGAACTTGCGTCAGAAATTTTCCACCAATATTCTCTTCAAGCATTTGACTTCTTATCATGCATTAATCAGGTCACTTTCATTGCTTTCTATTCTTCGATAATGAATATTTAAACTAAGAGTGGTCAATTAAAAACATATTAGCTTAAATATCAGCAACAAAATGTTCACGCTGAGAACTTCGCAAAGATCAGGGACGCGAAAACCAGAATCAAACCTTAATTTAGGGGCAAGATGGATTTGAAATATGAACCGTTTACTGTACGTCCTTTCACAAATCAAAATCTCTAGACTTGGATTAATTTTTTTGCATCATTTCTGAGAAAACTCGAGAAACTAAAAGGAAAGGACCAGGGGGATCCATTGGATCTCAGGATCCCCCTTTTGTAATGAAAATTTAGAACAAATTTTAAAGCTTGTTTGAAATATTGACAAGGATCCATCTGGCATTTAAGTTAGTGCGACTGTTAGTCTGATCTCTATAGCTCTTTGTATTATTTACAATAAATTTTCTTTGTATACTTTAATACATAACGTTTTCTACTTTATTTGAAAAAATCATTATACATTGTCATTCACAAATCATTTAATTCATACATCGTAAAATTGCAGTTTAATTGCGTGCAAGTCAGTGCAAAGTCGAAAATATTTTGATGGTAGCTTTAAGCTATGATCCAATTTTTATTTCCATTTCTATGAAAGGCTCTTATCTTATTCAGTGCTTTAGCCTGGACAAAGCAGTGACTGGCACCTCCTATCTAACCATTTCTTCATTGTAAAATTTCCTCCCGCAGTCAAAGTTTCCTTTAAATTTTTCGGGGGAGGGGGGGGGGGCTCTGCCGATGTGGGACCCCCTTCCAAAAATCCCAGCTACGCTCCTGTCAGTACATCACTGCTTTAGCCCCCTAAAAGAGTACAATGTTGCCGGATTAGCTCTTTTGAAAACTTGTTATTTTAACAATGAGTGATAGCTTGCGTAAAATATTCAAAAGTCTAAAACAAAATATTATCGCAGAGTTGTTGTTTATTCGTTGACTTTCTTCAAAACTAGGCAAAAAATAAAGTTCTATTCTACAATGACAGTTGACACCCGACTTTAATCAGACATTCTTGCTACCAACAGAAA
Organism: Mnemiopsis leidyi; assembly: GCA_000226015.1. Taxonomy (NCBI): domain Eukaryota; kingdom Metazoa; phylum Ctenophora; class Tentaculata; order Lobata; family Bolinopsidae; genus Mnemiopsis; species Mnemiopsis leidyi. The sequence continues at coordinate 157,724 of JH153500.1, read as the reverse complement.
TACCACTTCCAAAATTTTCTCTTAGTACTGTTAAGTGGGAAAAATTTCAAAACTGCCCAATAACCAATTCAACCTACTCGGTCCCCGAAATATCGTCAAAATGATGCGTGACCGTTCTATCCCGTCTGTTAGAAGTTCGCGCCAGTATAAGAAGAAAAATTACGAACAAGAATCCTCAATAGGCTAGACTAGGGTGTTATTTTTAAATTTACTTCAGTGGACACAGTAGCTATCGCCGGTGTATTTCAGTAAACAAGAAACGTTGTTTCTGAACAACTAGAGCCTCTCATACCGTATTTATCGATAACGGATTATAAAGGTCAGGCACTGGGGCTCAACTTATCTGTGCTAGGTCTTTGTACGGGCCGGTGGCACAAATAATAGATTCAAGGCTCACATAATTACTTAGTTTGTTAGAAACACACGTTGTTATTACTTATAAAGTTATAATCACGTACTTCATAAAATTTCATCACATAGAACAGTAGTAGAGGAACAAAGATTATATTCAAAATTTGAACATTTATATCAGTTTTATGTCAGGGTTAAGAAGAGAAAACCTTTAAATTCGTATTCTATTTTTACTGGTTTTCCACCTGAGTCATTGAACATCAGATTCTCTTGGAAAGTAAGCTAACTCTGGATATTACGTAGATTCTATTGATAATCTCGGTTTATAATAACAGATAATGAATTTATCAGTTTTTTGTGTTTCCTTTACCGAAGCAACGTCTACTAATTTTGGTGCATTATATAAGACCCAAATTTACGTCTAAACAAACCACTATACCGCAAACTTACGAATTAATAGACGCTTTTTGCCCATCCATCTGGGCTTGTTAAAATTTGTTTGTTCATAAACATTAAACAAATATGCTATATGTATATGCTATATGTAGATAAGTGTCGCATATTGTCGAAAAGTAGGTTTGAAAGGGAAAGAGATCACAAACTTATGAAAGTATGTCATTTAAATTTTTTTCAATCAGCTTTAGAAGTTCAGTGATTAATCATTTAACTGCTTAAATTAAGAAATAAAGAAATTTGAGATATTATTGGTTGATGTGATAACGTGATGTCAAGCAAACTCATTCCTCAACAAACGCTTAGAGACTCAATAATTTTCTTAAGTCTTGAATTTATGGGTCGATTTGCCGAAAAGATAAGCTGTCCTCAGCCCTGTCAGTTTGAAATTCAGATTGCAGTGTCTGGTGGACATATAATGACGGCGAAGTGCTCAAAGGGGCCAGCTTATACCTTTCAGAGCACATCCCCGCTTCCTGGGGCACAAAGAGCTAGTTCATACTCAGCGCAGACTTGGTAATCTTTCATTTGAGTAGGTTAAACTCTAATCCAGTTCAGTAGATAAGTAGCTAAGCAAGGTGATCTGTCCCTCCCGATTTTGCCCTTCATCCAATTCTCTACCGGAACAAATTTCTCACGTTTGTCCGGCAATGCCGACCGTTGTAACGACGCTGGAGGTCCAATTTACGACAAATATGTCCGCCCCCTAGGCCTAAGTTCAAACGATTGTTCAGAGCCTGGAAGTACCTTCATCTCTACTTTAGACGGCCTCAAAGGCGATCTCCAGTTAGAGATCAAGTTTGAGGTTAGTTTTCAGTCGGCACACGCAATTCGGCATTACCTTTCAACTTTGGACGTGTCGGGGAAATCTGTCAGGGCTGGCGGCTCGGTCGCTAGGAAACCAGGGCCGGCGGCTCGGTCGCTAGGAAACGTCCGTTTCCTATTGACGACTAAGCTCGTTACCCATTCTTATCTTGCTGTACAGCAATGTCTTCGTAAAGTAGATGACGCCCAACTCCTAGATTTACCATCACCAATTCAGTCCCTGTGCCACCCCTATATAAACTATCGATAAAAATTCCAGAAGATTATGTTGTCGGCATTCCTTGCACGCCCTCACCCATATCAATCAAGCAAATTACGCTCTTAAAAGACGCCCGGTTGTGGTGAAAATTCGAACTCCCTGAAATTGGAGAATATGCCTCCTGTTTTCTAAATGTCGGGCTATCGGTTGGAGCTTTTATCACCACAAAGGTGTTAAAAATAGATGAAAGTACCTCGAGCTCCAACCTTTACCTCGCATTAAAATTAGATAGATTACAAATTTCCCATTGAACAAAACCGATAATCTTGTTTTATTCGCAATTGCATCCGATCGAAATCCTTACTGTCGTAACCATCATCGCTCAGAACAATCAATTTAACGACCGATAATCTCATTTTATCCTCTGCTGGTTACAATTTGAGTTATCTAGGTCTATTACTGGGTACACATTCTAATTCTTATAGAGGATTTATCTCAGGGCAGAGCAACAGGCGTTCGTTAAAGCGTTTCTTTTGGACGAGGACCTGGAATCTGAAATATCTATGGACGAACTTATAGACTTCCTGAGTTATTTGTTTCTATACTGGGCTATTGTACTGATATACGAGGTTTGTGTCTGTGTCTGTGTGTCTGTGTGTGTCGGTGTCTGTCAATGTGTCTATGTGTCTGCGTGTGTCTGTGTGTGTAAAAATTTATCTGGTAAGCTAATGCTGACATGAGGAGCGCTTGAATTTTCCACTAGAACGTCCGACCAATAATTTCATTAATCTTACAGTTTTGAGCACAAAATCAATGAAAGTGTTGATTTACTACAACATCTATAGTCAAACTCAAAGCCTTTCGACGATTCCCTACGAGATATAAAACTCTTCATACGCCGGTAAATTGTAACAAAAAATATTGACTCCCATTTTATAACAGCAAATTTTCAGTCTGTCCTCCTTTCATACTCGCGAGATGGGAAGGGCGGGGCTACAATCGGAAAGCGACTAATGGGGATCAAAGTGGTGAAAGGAACAAGTGTATCCCACATCCCCACTACAAACACAGTGATAGTTAAACCTGGGACCGACATTGGATTTTGGAGGTAGGTTCGCAAAACATTAGCAAAGTGGGATAAAACGAATTTTAGTTTGTTTTACTAACGACGTAATACTCGCTCCGTGACTGCACGAATCAAGTTTAGAGGATGATGACATTTAATAAAATCTTCATTAAAGCTGACTTTTTAAAGCAAACAAATGACCGCAGGGCCGTATCGCGGACCGCCTTCAAAGATCTCACCACGACGGTTTTCTTCCCAGTCTTCTTCACGATGTTGCACTCCCGCTCCGGGCAGTCCTTCTACGACATAACCACCGGGACTATCGTGGTTCAGAAAGAAGGCGAGCCGGTCTACGAGAATTCCTGACATCTCCAGCCGCATTGACTGTCCTCAGGACTGTTTTAAATTTCTGTCATTGTCCGTTTCTGCTTTTAGGTCGCATGTCGATCCATCCAACAGAGGAGGCGGATGTCTGTTTGAGAATCGCCGATACAGAGTTTAGTTTTGTGTGAAAGAAGGCCGAGGACGGCTTTGATCGATCATAATCCGCGGCTGGCACTGGTATATGACCGAAACACCGCTGGACAGATTTATTTTTTCCAGATTGATCGAATTAGCTTGATATTGAACAAAATATAATATTTTTTGTACAGATTTTTTCTTTCTAGATTTATCAACTCCGACTGATAACATCTAAGGAATAAATGATTTGTTGATTGAACGAACTTTCTAGAAAGTTTTTGTTGGGATCAAGTCGATAACAAACTTGTTAAACTTGATCGTAGCGCCATGCAAGGGCCGATCGGCTTATTTCGCTATATCACTATCAGCGCATTTAATTCGCGGAGAATGTTCCGGATGTAGTATATGTGCTACGCTGCTCGATTTATTTTTCGTATTTGTTTTAATCAATTTGGCTTCAATTCCAATTTAGGGTTGTTATAATTTGCTGACAAAACTTAAGGCGTTAAATGCGTCACTGTGACTTGGTACTCTAATTGAATGCCAAGGTGCCGAATTAACTTGAGCATAGCAGTGCTCGTGCCATCCCGTCAAAACTTGACAATGTCGTTTTTGTCGTCGTTGGCACTCAGCCCTAACCTTGCTGCTTCCCGCCCTTAGGATGAAAGCTGCGGACAGTGCCTGGCCGACTCTGATCGAGGAATGTGGCCTAGTTCACCTCGAAATCCTAGGCAGGTTAGTGGCTGGTAGCTCGACAAGTCACGCTCTCTCTATCTATTCTTCTCTCTCTATCTATTCTTGTTGGGCTTCCTAAATCCTAATGAATTGTTCACTAAAGACAGAGCGGAGCAGGCTGAAAGCTGCCGTACAAGTTACTCTTAGAGAAGTACAAGTAACTAGGTGAGAGTGCTCATGCAGCAAATATTTCAGGGAGACAGCCTGCAAGGGTCTCAGGAGGAGGGATGGAATTCACGCGAACTGCTGGCCATTCTTCAGATGCCATGCCCGATGGAGACAGAGTCAACGTTTTGGACGGCCTCCATCCGCGCTTCTATGTTCCGTAAGTAGAAAAGCTTAAAACGAAGTTGATTTCATTCAATTTGATGCCGCAAATGACTTGGTCTAAATTGGCCATCCCTCGCACTCCCTTTTATACTGAAACGGCTGGGTTTGCAGCCTTTTGATGTGGCAACCGGGCGACGAAGGACTAGCCCTCTCACGTGAAAGAGCTTACCCTTCCTTACTATTTGCCGCCATTTTAAAAGGATATTTTGCTTTTTCTCCGACTCAGTTGCTTTTTGCCTTTTGGATCTTTTGTGGCGGTTCATGCTGAAGATATGAGGTCATGCTCTCAAAAAAGGTCGCTTTCGTTTTCACGCAAAGTTCACGGTTGTTTGGCTTGTTTCTATTCTCGTACCCTAGAAATTGTCGTAAAATCAATGAGCCCTGCAGTAAGCCTATTGTAGCAAATAAAAATAAGAGAATTAGAGAGTGTCGCGGTGTTTTATCACAAAGTTCGGCCCTTTTAAATACACGTACACTGTCTGCGATGAAACTGCGATGAAACGCAAGTGCTTCCGCCTCTTCTCAATTGGCACTTACTCGCGGGCCGATGTTTGTTTTCAAAACATCCTACCAAAAACTAGAATTTCTTTGAACTTTCCCTGGTACCACTGCATTTGTTGGCTTTTCTCCGCCCTCACTGTAGCTCCCCGATATGACAGGCCTCAGTCTGCCATTGTCGCTGGAAAGTTGGGTTCAAATTTACTCCTTGACTAATATATCGTGTCGGTCTTTGTTTAGATCTATCCTTACTCTTTTTCAATAAAATATTCACGGAGTGGGTATCCGCTTCTGTCGCTAAGGACGTAAACACAAAAGATCATTTCGGATTTAAGTCACCGTCATTTGCCACAGGTCAATGAGCCAAAAATGCAAAAAACTGATTTGACTGGAGCTGTAGGAAAGGAGGGAGACAAAAGTAGAATGAAGTAGAAATAGCCGGCTATATACATGTAGAAATGGGAGGGAGTAACAGCCAGCAGTACAGCCCTGTTGGTTGGAATTTTATCGAGCGTTTCTGTAGTGTCTGTCTTCTCCACCTGGACACCTCAGTCGGATAAATAGAGAATACGAAGTTAAACTTCCACTCTCTTCACCGTGTTTTTTTCTTGTTAGTTTTCCCTCAAGACAAGTCAAAAGGAAGCCGTGGCTGTTCCAGAAAGTACGAGTGAAAGGGGCCGAAAATAAGCTGGCAGTTCCCCAAGCAGGCCACTAAGCACTTTGAGGAGGGGATGAAGCGGGACCCGTCTGCTTGATCGACCATGCATACTATATACTTGCTCTGGAACTTTAACAACTTTTAACTCCTGTTTTCTCAATCACACCAGCGAAATGGTGTGCTTAATTCGCCGAATTAACGTCGCGGATCACTGATTTTCACGCAGTTTCACCTTTCGTAGCGTTGGAATTTAATTTTGTCATGTGATTTCAGGAAGTCAGGTCCTGAAGTTGAGTACCTCGCATTCTTGAACTTTGGAATTTGGAATTTTAATTGTTTGAACTTCTCTCTTTTCCTTTCAATCCGTTTATACAAATGCCAGTGAATAATAATTGATAGTGTACCGCACCTGCAGTGTGACTGGCGTGCCTTTCTACGTAAAGGACACCGTTTGAAGTCACAACTGGCTTGGGAATACGTCGGAGAGTACGTATAGGTGCTGTATTGCCGTTATTCTTGTTGGACTGGAGGTCATGTTACGCACTTGTTAGAACGGCCTGAAATAGGCACAGTCTCCTCCTCAAAAGTGCGTTCTTACCTCTTCCTCTTTTTAATCTGCACACTGTGTTTCGGATGTTGTTCTTCTAAGTTCGGATATTGTTCTTCTAAATTCGGATATTGTTCTTCCACAAGAACGATTCTCTTGTAAACATAAATTTCAAAGGGGGCATCGTCTCAATCGAACTTTGCGAATGAACGCTCTTTTATTTCATACTTCAAAGCTAAGCGACCCTTTTGAAAGCACAATTTGTGAACGAGAAAGCAGATTCCAACCCTTCTTAATGCAGTTTAAAATTGCAAATCTTTTTGCAGTCGTAGAGTGGGCAGTGTGAATTGAGCGAGCACTTTTTGAACGGTGTATCTCAACAAAACTCGGTCTTTTGTCGGATCTTCGTTTGTTCCGGCCGAATTCTATTCTGTTTCTCAAATAACTCCCAGATCAGTGGGAGCGTCTTGAAAATCAGATACTCGAAGCTGCCGTGAATATTTTGCTATTTTTGGGATCGCACTAAGCACATCCATTATAACCCTCTGTAAGCTGTTAGTCATTCGCTTAGAACGTCTATTGTCCCACGCTTAAGGCTCATTACATTGTCCGAAGGAGGGTTGCAGCGACAAAAACCCCTGTTTTTCCGGGATAAGATGAAGTTGCAGAACTGGGGAACCTCGTTTCAGCTCCCCTCCCACCCTCCCGCCTTTGTTTCAGCTTTCATCCCATATGATGAGACCCTGATCTCCCCTTCAATCCCGGCTCCGCTCCCATTTCGTCATCGAATAGTCCGACTTTAATTGAAGGAGATTGACAGCCTGTCACTTAACCGTGTCGGTATCCATAGCGCCTGCGTCATCAAGCCTGGAATTTACTTCAGAATAATTATTTCGGATTAATCCCCTTCTCGGGCTTGTTCACAATTTGTTAAACTTTTTCCCAAAGTACGATTCTCGGTTTAACTTTGCAAAATTTCCCGTTTCTTGATGAAACTGTCCTCCAGGAAATGACAAACTAGAGATCTGTTCATGTTGCTACAAGCGATCTTGCTGGGCCTCATCCAAGCGTCCTGGTGCCGAACATTTCGCAAAACCCAACACAACCGAGAAGTCCCCCCCTCCTCCCTCCACCATCACCGGAGACAACAGAACAACGGTCTTGACGACCTGCTTAGTAAGCGGGACACCCTCCGAGATCCAGTCCCGACTCAGCTGGAGATGTGTCCGGGATGCTCGCAAGATCCCAACCTGTATCTGCGGAAACTCTATCACCACAAGTATCGGGACGCTGTCTGCAACGACGGGACGCGAGCCGGGTAAGCAGGTGGCTATTCCACCGAGTTTGCAGCTTTTTGTCCCCTAGACTATCATTCCCTTTGTATTGATGACCGTATCCGAAACATATGACTAGTAATAGGATTATTTTCCTGCGGTTGTTTAGTCTGTCTCTTTGAAGCTGGTTTTCTTGTCCGATCACACATCTACCCCGTTTTTCCATTTTTTTCATAAACTTTTCCATTGACATTGTGGACGGAAATATAGTCTTTCATCATTTTCTAATTGAACTGAACGCCAAGCCTTGTCAGTGAAAATAGTAGAATGTAGCGGAAAAAATGATAAATGTTTAATTAAGTCGGCTCTTCTTGGAAAAGACAAAAAATGGTGCGGAATATAAGGTTACAATTACATAGTTAACATAGTTTCGGCAGGGGAGATGTTTAAACTAGGAGAGCATATTAGGCTGGTAGAAGGTCCCACTTTCCGACGCTGCTTCTGCTCACTCATGAGTCATATAATATGGTCTAGGTAGTTATCGAATCAAATTAAAATAGCTGCTTATGGACAACCTATGGATAGGGTTGCAAAATGAACTAGGGATCCCACGATGAACTAATTCGCCAAGCTGAACGACACAAATGACGCTGGCTGGAGGTCTGGGGATGTCGCACGTGGCTAGCCAGACGGTAAACCAGGCATGACTCGACCTCGTCAGGGTCAACCACAGATCATGCAGACCCAGCCTGATCCTCTATACTGCCGTGCCGTCAAACCACAGACATTGTCTTTATTCCATTACATCATCGCTTAGTTATCAGCCACCGCGTAGTTACCACCGTAGTTACCGGCCAGACCCTGAATCTTGATGGTGGTCCAGCTTTGATCATTCCGGCTTCCTGGCTGGGAGAGACCAATGATTTGTGGGGAACTAATTGAAGATTCAGCTCCCTTTAAGATATTTTACTTGAAACTTCCCGTCTTGAACCCCCTCTAATCTCCCCCTTCATTCCGGCCAGGTACTACATCAGAAAAGTCCACGATCCCAAGACCTGGGTTATATACCTGCAAGGTGATTACAAATTGTAGAATTTTTGGCACATGTTCAAAGTTTTGATCTTGTTATTGTGTGCTAACTATTATGACGGAATTTTCCGGAAGATGTGGCTGTCATTTTGGCAACAGCGCCAAGGGCGGGTTGCTCTCTTTGACCTGCAGTTTAAACCTTTGTCGGCCTGCCTAATTCCGTCAGCCAGGTTCTACCGGGGCAAGGCGGGCCCACAAACTTGACAACGATAACTATCTAACTAGGTGGGTTTTACTGTAACGACGTGGAATCCTGCACGGAAAGACAGATATACGACCGCGATTTGATGGGGAGCGGACACTGGCCTACCCACAAACGAGGTGAGAAACTACTGCAGTCAATAAACTGGAAGAGTCTGGTCACGTGACAGGGGCTGGTCACGTGACTGGTAGTACTATGTACGGTACATCTTGTAGAGCTTTGTTAAACATGATTGTAACTAGACTTCTCCACCCCAGGGCAGGGCATCTTATCGACAGATTTGTTGATCAACCCTCTCGCCTGGGGCTCCAATCTTGTGTACATTCCTTACTGCACCAGCGATCTTTGGCTAGGTGACTCTTTGGACGACGAAAATGAAGGTACTCTCCTTTTTCCTTTTTTCCAATTGAAAAGTTAGCTGTCGAAGCAAAATTCCATATTTGTACAGCTTCATTTAATTCGTTATTGTAAATGCATGTGCTGGAAAGTTAAAAGAAGGCACACGAGCAGTAGCATGCTGTCAGCACTTCTTGGAAGTAGTGTAGAGTACCTGAGTCTCTATTGACATTTCAGTTTTCCGATTCCGGGGAGCAAGGGTGATAGAGCGGGTTATTGAGGCACTCATCGAGGACGGTATGCGGGAAGCTACCAACGTCCTTGTAACCGGTACCAGGTATTTCATTTTCCAGCCTACCGTTAAAACTTCTTGGAATGATAACATTTTATCTACCGTTGTTTTGACCTTTTTTTCGTGAACGACTCCAAATTTTCTATTTCTTCGCTTCGCACTACTGGACCTCTCTTTTAGAGGCTTCTCAAAGACCTGTCCTCTAATATAATTGGGAATATTTGTAAAAAGTCTAAAAATGTTAAACTTTTGCAACATCTTTTTCTAATCTCTTGGTCAGTGCTAATTGCTAAATAGTTGCCTTGCATTCCCCTATCAATGTAAAAAATAAATTTGCGTTGACGTATTTCAATTTTGACCCCACTCATTTGAGCATCTGATTTAATTCTTTTCAAATCTGACTCCACTCATTTCAATTCTGACTACGCTCATTTCAATTCTGACTCCACTCATTTCAATTCTGACTCCACTCATTTCAATTCTTACTCCACTCATTTCAATTCTGACTTCACTCATTTCAATTCTGACTTCACTCATTTCAGTGCTGGTGGTGTTGGAGTTATGTTCCACATCGACAAGATCGCAAACCAACTCCGGAAAGTCGGGAGCATGGCCGAAGTGCGGGGGATTGCCGACAGTGGCTGGTTTATCGAAACAGGAAAAGTTCCCGAGCAGGGCAATTTCCGGAATTGGCAGGTAAATATTAGGGGGAGTTGCTGGCTATATCAAAGGAGTACTCAGTAGCCATCACGGGGAATAAACGCGGGCCCATCCTACGCTTGTACTTGATACTCTCATTAGACCGTGTCGCTGTTATGATGATTTGCGGAGTTTAAAAGCGACGTGCGCTCTAAAATGTAGCTACGTGATTTGCCTGCATGCCGACTTTTGAGGGAGGGGAGTTTTAGATTTGCTTTGTTAAGTAGTTAACTTGAGAATAAATTGAATTTTAGGTAAATAGGACTGTCGGTGATAAATGTCTCGAACAAAACAAGGACAATCAGTGGAAATGTCTGTATGGAAGTAACATCTACCCTAAAATAAAATGTAAGTTTCGGGAATGTAGATTTTGGATTTAATTTTGTATGACATTGACAGCTATCCCATAATGAAAGTTAGATATAGGTGATCTCACTGTATTGATTTCTGTCGCAATAGAGGATGTGATTTTTTACTGGGTCTTGAAAACTTGTTGTCATCACTTCACAGTTAAGTGCAAAGACCACGCTGGTACAAATTGTCTCAGCGCTACTTAATTATGCTAATAACCATTAAAGACACATATCAGACAATTAGTTGGAATAGAAAAAGCCCTGGACGACCATGGCATCAACCGATTAAATCTTGCAGTCTCAGACTAGTCACATACCAGGCGTGTCAGTTACGAGAATCCCTCGGCGGCCGATGATCTTTAGTCGGGGACCATCACATTTACTGAATTTTAATTAAATATTCAATTTGTTAGTCCTGCCATCAGACGTCTGACCTCAATTCTTTCAGCGCCGATAATGATAGTTCAGTTTTATTACGACCCGATACAGATACAGATGCATGGCTACGAGATCGATGATATCTTCTTTACCAACTGGTACAGGGAAATGTGAGTACTTGGTATATTTTCGGAGGGGAAATGATGACGTTTACAGTGGGGAGCCCTACCAGTCAAGATAATTTAATTAAGATGGGTTAAGCTTAAGCGTGCCAATTCGCCCGTGCCGACTTACAGATAAAGACAAGAATGTGAACTATCAACAGTTTTAATATTCTATTGTGCAAAAAATGGCGATTTGTAAAGAATAAAACACTGGTTGAACAAGGAAATGTGAAGAAAATGTTATATCATTCTAATTTACGACTGTAAGTACCTTCACTTCCAGGGCTAACAATGAAGCACTGAAGGAAATCATAGAGCAAGTGAAATCCTCTCTTCGGGATTTAGAGTAAGTTTACAAGAAGTGATTTGTTTACATTTCTAAATCCGCAACCTGCGGAAAACCCCGGGGTGTCAGATGAGCGCTTCTGCTGCGCTTGTTAGAATCACAGCAAACGGGTCCTGATATCCATTTGAGAAAAATTATTGTGTCATGGGTTGGTTGCAACAGCGCTTGTGTGAGACGGGGAGCAGAGCTCACTCGGAAACAGGACTGACATAGTTTTTATCCTCCACAAGAAACTAAACCTCACACTCTACAATGAATTATGAAATTGCAGGAATCAATCTCGCGTAGGGGATTTCGTTTGCCCTAGGCACCCTCAATCACTAGACCTCATAAAAAAGTGTGCCCTGAGCACTCTATTAAAACCTGAGGGTGTGTAAGAGTGCAATCCGGCTGAGAGTGAGGCCCTTGGACGAACTTGACCACCCAGGCTTTCACCTAAGCCAGTAACCAGGTGCTTACGCGCGCTTCGCACGCAGCTCCTACCTCTGGTGGTGCGCGGCTGCTACCTCTCTGGTGGCTTTGACTAGAGCAACCCAGGCTGGTACCCCTAATGGCAAACAACATTGCGACTATGACTTATTCAAATCAACTGCAGGACAATAATCAGCAGCACTCAATGCTATAAATTACCTGTGTTTGCAGTTATTCAACCATCTGGCAACAATTTTTATGTCCAGATTATTGTTACAATCTGCTCTTAAAATTCTTTAATATGTTCAATATGTAAAATCAATCACCCTTGATTATCGTGACAAGCCATGATACCTCATCATTTATCATTTACGAATTTTATGGAAAGTTTAATGGACTTAATGACTTGGACTTAATGACTTTAAGTCTTGCCCTAAATTTGCCTCAAATGACTTTCCACTAAATAAGCATCTTTCTTACAACTTATTTAATTTTTCAGCACTGTGTTCGGCGTTTCTTGTCTCGGACATGGGATTCTCAGCAATACAAAGTAAGTCTATTTATGATTAATCAAAACTATTGGAAGATAACACGTCGTAATGCTATTGCTTTTTTTCGAGTTTCAAGAACCAAAATAATCCCCGACTTCAACTCTTCAATACAGATTTTTACCGAGATCAGGTCTACTCTAGCTAGGAATTTGCCCCACGGTCGAAAAAATAACCATAACCATGGTCATGGTCAAGATTTTGACCATTTGACCACGGTGATATTTAAACAATTTTTAACCATGACCGGACTTTGGCCAAATGGAAGAAATCGCGGTCATCTTGCGCCCCCTTATCATTAGCCTGGTATTAAGTTCCTTACAACTTCATACTTGCAGTCCTCAATGCTATACTTACCTCCCAGAGCAATCATGTGCAACGAAATTTACGCCTTAATTTGCCCTTTAAGTTTTGCCCTAAATTTGCCTCAAGTTCACACCTACAGAATAAGATTATTGGCTGCGATTACAGCCGGAGTTAGCATCCACCTTCAGTAATACAATTGTCCGAATCAGACTTCCTGTGAAACTGCTATTGTTCTCCATTAAAACTATTGCCCAGTGCGACCTTGTCCTTTACTAGCAACTCATTAGTGTATTACTTGCTGTTCTACTGAGAAGTAAGACAATTTTAGGATACGTGGCAAAACCTCGTAGGCCACGCTGAGCCACTTGTTGGGTCCTTACTTTCTATATCCACCTCCGGTCGGTCAAGCGAGTCGTTTCGGATTGGCACAGGTTAAGTGGCTTATCATCGCATATGAAGCGTCTAGAACGACCAAAGTGAAAATGGTATCATTAGATTAAAACACTTAGCCGTCACGCCTTCCAGTATAAAACTTGAAAGGCTAAATTTGCTACTAAATCTCTGAATACTTCAAGTGAAATCCGACTCGGATTTGTTGCTTAAATCTAAGTAAACCAACACTCCTTGCTTACATAATGATACTATAACTACTTGCCTACTTTACTTGAGCCGGAACATTCTCATTTAGAAAGAGCCACGTTTTTGTCCTTGAAGATTCAACGAAATTTTAGGACACCATCGGAATAAGAAATAAAAATGCCAAACCGAGAAGATCCTTCACATAAGGACTGACATATATAACCACAAGGACTGACATGTATAACCACAAGGACTGTCATATATAGACATTTCTAACACTTTCAGGCTCTTCTCCGAAGTGAAGGTGCAGGGAGTGACCCTGATGAAAGCTATCGAATGTTGGTACATGAGGGGGTGTCCCAAGAGAAACATGGATATCTGCGAGGACAACGCGCTATGCAACGAGAGTTGCATGAGACGCGACTTGTTCTGGATGATGAGCATTCTCCAGCCGGAACAGGACAGAAGTTGGACATGGAACCGACGTCCTGTGACTTACGCAAGTGAGGACTACACAACCTACCACTTAAGACATCACCCTGACTATCATTGGTATACGGTCCCCAATACTTGATCATTTGGTCAGTCAAGAAAACTGTCTAGAATTTGTCCGTCGCGCTCCCTTTTTGGGGAAAACGATTAAAGGACTGAAGCCTAACATAGATAATGTAGCTGACTATGTGTGAGCTATAGTTGACTATTTGAGTGTGAATTTTCTATTGTCGGAGATCGAATTTTAGCTTATCGGCTACTACTCAGCACGTAGTTGCTATAAGTCGCTAAACTAAATTAATTATCTCTAGTCGTCGACTAGCTCGGTGTACCACAGGATTAAAGTTTAAACGGGATCGTCGTTAATGAACCCGTATGATCTAATATTATCCTTAAATTAGCATCATTCCCCTTTCAAATAGTTTGTTCCTTTTTAAGGGCATCAGAATTTTCATCATTTTTGAATTTATTTCTCGTTTTCTTGTAATTTAAACCATCCTGAAATATGGGAAAGTTAAGCATGGTTTTGTGGCTACCCACCGAACCGCCTTGCTGCATTTAAATCCTAACGTATTTTAGTATAAATTTTCTGGTGTCTTCAACTTCGTTGAAATTGAATCAGCTAACCTAACAATTGCTGAGCAAATGCAGTGTGCATGCTATAAACTATTAATTTATTTTATAGATTTGTTAGTTGGATTGATTTTGTTCTTATTATGCATCATAATACATGAGCACTAGAATATATTAATCTTATCATATTCATAACGGTAGTTTCGTCAAGTTTTGCCCATGAACAAGTATTTTCCGAATTATTCATTTGAAGGTCCATTAGAAAGATCTGCAATTAAAATTAGCATGTTTTGATTTTAGGATCAAGATGACTTCGGGAGAAATACTCATTTTTAAGTCCGCAGCATCTTGATTTATCTTATATATGGCCTATGATTTTACGCCAATTAGATTTTCATCCATGGTAATCATCCATGGTATACTATTTGTTTGCCTGACATGGTTTTGTAGATTCAAATGACTCAAAACAAATTTAAAGCCAGTGAAGCCCGAATTATCTGCTTTCCATCCGGCTCATCGTTATCTATTTGGTACAATCACTAATCATTTGGTGGCAACTGTCCTGATTCGGGCTATACTGCAAAAAATATATGGAAGATAGAACAAGTTTTCATATACAAGTAGATCGACGTATCCATCTAGATTGAAGTTTCGGACTGTGTTGGTCAACTTGTTACATTTTCTAAAGTTGAAAATTTGCTAAGAGTGCGAAATTTCAACTGATCATTATTAATAAAATTGGACCTGTCTTTGAACAAAAATTTAACTCGTTCTATCTTGCCATAAAGAAATTGATCAGGGGATGCGGATTGCCATGTTTGTCACAATTACGTTTGTGTATGAGAGGATTTGTTTCTGTAACATCTGCGATTTTTAACAATTTGGGGGGTTAAACCTCCTTCCCCTTCAATTTCCCCCGCTAACTTAACATTGTACATGTCTCCTGAGCTTGGTGATTCTTGCACTACAATTTTTTGCGATATTAAGTGTTGAGTTGTTACCATCAAAAACTCTGATTGATTTGTTTCTTACTGCGAAATAATTTTTTTTCCATATTTCATTAATGAGATTGTCAAAATGAATTATTGTTCTGAACATGAGCGTAAATTTTGGCGTAGTTTTAATTACTGCCAGAGGTAGCTTTTTAGATGCTATAACTATAAGTAGAATTAGAAGCTTCATTTAACTTATAATACTTGAAAAACTTACTCCAAGAACGATATGTGAGGCAAATATATCAAAAAACTTAAACTTAAAGCTTGAATCAAAATAAAAGAGCTAGTATTTTGTTTAATCTGAAATGTATTTGAGTTAAGTTGTTTTTCAGACCTACCTTATCGAAACAAATCAAAAATGGTGTTTCATTCTTCTCACTCAGTCTGTGTTGCTCTGCTCCATTAGACTGAGAGAGCCACGGCCGCGTAGAGACTAGATCTTGAGGGGGCCTGGCAGCGTTACCAGCCGTGTGTATCACTCCTGTCTGATGTCTAGACCCTCGTCCTGCCCCAGCACTTCGTGCCCCACTGCCCCACAACATTTGTCCCACAGATTTTGCCCCAGCGACCTTCAAGTTAACCCTAATCCTTACAGTAACCCTAACGAAGTTGTCTGTTTTGGATCAGGGTACGTAACTGGGGTAAAGTCTCTGGGTTACAATGTACAACGTTCTGGGGCATTAGGGCAGGACGTCAGCCACAAAAACCCAGAATTAATGTGCGTCCATAAGAACAACTTGAACTTTGCCGAAATGCTTGACGAGATTATATCCGTGTATCACTGCAAGTGTAATACTCGAGGTTTTTGCGCTTCAGCTTTGCTGCTCCCAGTCCCTTACTCTTACTGTTTGCATCCGTTTGTCAAGCTGTGTTACCCGACTTTGCTAGACAGTAGACGTTGCCTAGCCCAGCTGCCGCGATACGGCAAACTCCAGCGCCGCGCTGACACTGAGCTGGGTCACAATGTGAAACTGAAACAACCCCGATTTGCGTGCGTCTCGTTTAATTTCGTTACAACAGTTATGAGTTATAGACGGATATAATCTCGTTGTCGTGGTGCTACCCGACTATCGCAGCTCAAAGCTGAACGAGTAGAACGGTATAGACGGATATTTCACAAAACTAGGTGCTTACGCGCGCGGCTGCTACGATTACGCAGCTAGAATTTTTCAGCCACCTCTGTGCTCTGGTGGCGCGCAAAAGGGCTCTGGTTAGAGCAAGACGGATATAATCTCGAAATTCTCGGTCAATAATCTTAATAAGCCTCCGTTAAATTCCTGATGTTAATGGTAATGGCCTGCTAGGCTTAGCTGCCGCGGCGCGCCGGCCCCGGCCCAGAATTTCTATTTCAAATTCAAATTTAATTTGCTTTGAGTTTTAATCCGAAGCCTTTTAGTTTTTGTACGCGTCGCCAAAGTGCAGAGGTGGCGTAGCACTAGTAGTTGTATCGTTACTTGTACCAGTACACTGTAATCCGAAAATAAAACGTGTCCAACTCCCGCGCCGACATGGAGTTGGACACGTTTTATTTTCGGACGCAGACAAAGTCAGACTGCAAACAACGGTAAGCGCTGTTTAGCAGTAACTGTAAGATTGTTAAAAAACCTCACGATGCAGTCCGTTTTCTAGGTCCCTTGCGTTGCGGCCCATTTTCTGATTTTCAATTTAAATTACGGGGCGGTAGCTTAGCTTCAGCTTCGCGCGCGGGGCTGCCGCTTTGCGGCAGTAGGTCAGGCAACATTTGACAATTTTCAACTTCAACTTCAAGTCGAATGAAATTTTTTGCTCATGCTGCGCGCGGCGTAAGCACCTGGTTAGGTGAAGAAATTTTATTGGGCAGTTGCGCCAATGCGCCGCGCAGATGACAGAGCCACTGCCAGAATAAAATAAAGAATTGACGAGATGATATCCGTCTAACGAAAGCAAGCGGCGAGCCGCGCGCGAGTCGGGTAACACCTCGACAAATATTATCAACAGTATTGAAATTGAATTTGACGAGATTATATCCGTCTATCGTCTACCGTTCACCTTTGAGCTGCGAGAGACGGGTATCACCGCGACAACCGTTGGTAATATAATTATAATCTTAAACCAGAAACATATGTTTGACCGTCTGGTTGATCCAAAATCTTGCCTGAATCAGTCACTTCACACTTGCCTGTACTTGTAGTGGTGTGATGTGATGGTGGTGCCCTAGTGGTATTGGTACTAAGAAAACGTTTGTATCTGTACATCTAAATTAGATTCTAATTTAAATAACATAACATTTTCACTGCAATATTACAACAAATAACAATAAGAAATAACATCAACTAAGCAAAGCACTGTTTTATCAACAGTAACAGTAACGCCGTTAACTGTTTGAATTTGTGACAATAATTAATTAGCAGATTAGCAGTCGGCAGAACCGATCATAGGTATTTAAAATATAATGCACTATTGGTGGGACAACTTTGACTACTGACTAACCGTGCTACTATGTCACGAGCCCTCATACACAGTTTGCTGTAGTTTATCAAAATATTAAGTTAACCGTGATATGACTTAGAACAGTATGAGACATGAGCAACATAGTCATAATGAAATAAGCAGCGGCGACTTGAATTGAACCATAACAAGTAAAAACTCATAGTTCACAATAATTTAAGTGCTAAATATCCAAACAAGCTTAAAATAAGGCTGAGAAAAGGTCACCATGCAGCCAGGACTGCCAGTTGATAAATTAAACGCTGGAATCTGTATTTTCTTACTTCTTATAACTAACTGTTTAAAATTGGACGTATGGTTTAAACTCGTTATCATCTTATGTACAATCTTGTAAATCTCACAGTAAAAAGTACTACTTGCACTACACAGTATAGGTTGTAAGTGTAACTACAAAAATACATTCAGACAAAAAGGTGTTTTGAGTTCTGCAGTTCTACTTCTAGTGTCGGTTGAGTGAGAGTAGTTGTAATTGTTACAAGTAACAGACAAGCGCAACCCATTTTGATTAACTTGCGAGTGCCATAAATTGTCTAGCCAATAATATAACTAACATTAAATGGTTATCTAGTCAATCACTTTAGCTTTACAAATCGAATCTCTTTAAGCTCAACTATCTACAAAGTAATCAATTTCGAACACAATTAAAGCGAAATTGAAAGTGGTTTATAATCATCAACAACGGTTAAAATTTGAAATCTAAGCGATTTGTTTATAGTTCTTGATATAACTTATATCGCTAGGGGTACCTTCAAATCACAGTTATCTGCAAGATTTCCAGGTAATACGTCCCGCATTGTCATGGATACGGTTGTATCGGGGACCTCCGCAAGCGTTTCAAACGGACCAGTTGAACGGCTTGATGTGGCTGAGGGAGGTTTTCTGGAGATCCCTTTGTCTGTAACCCTGACAGGGCAACACCGCATGTGCCGGTTCAGCTGTGTAGCCTGTAAGATAAGAAGATA